>VDFB02065372.1:77657-199536 GCA_007258455.2 Sequoia sempervirens
CTCATTATGAGAATGAATCTCCGAAGAAGGATGGATTCCTCATTGATAATCACCTACTCTATTGACTTGTGGAGAAAAGAGTTAGAAGGAAATTTATGATTTAAATCCTATCACCTAAAATGATTGACCAACATTAAGAATATTTTGATAATAACTCACTCTCACCACCTCTTTAAAACTTCATTCTCACAATCCCACAACACATGTGATCCAAAAGTGATTTGTGCAAAGGTTTAGAATAAACACAAGGCACAACCTGAACTAAAATGTAACTCTTGCAAACCACTTTACAACAGTAAGACAAGAAAAGGATTCAACAGATTTGAATCACAAAACACATCAAATTACTATTGCAAGGCATAAGCAAGAAGTGAGAAAGGAAATTCTACTGCTTTATTGAATGGAGTGAAAACTCTCAAAATTTGAGTACAAAGAAGTTTACAAGCTCTCAAAAATGTGTAAGTGCAAGAAACAAGAATCTAACTTAGAAAACACTAAGTTTTCTTCAAGATATACCTCAAAACCCTAATCCGAGCTCAAGAAGAAAGCTCAAGGAAAAGCATCAAAAACTCGCGAAAAAGGTGGCACAAAAGTGGAAAAGTCACACTTTTTGCATGTGCATGCCCTGAGGCCTCTAAAAATAGGTGAAATCTGCTTTACAAGCAAATAAAACACTTCATCTCTTCACCATATAGCTCAAATCCGACCAAGGGAAAAACAATCACCAATCTGCTAAAAATAGCAAATAAATAAAACAATTTATAAAGCATTGTTTTATCCTTTCTTTACAAGATTTGTATATTATTTATCTTCTATCAGGTTATTTTCAATTTAAGTTTACGGGAAAATCTTTGCAAAAATAATAAACTTATCTCTCCATTTACACTTTGATTTTTCTCAGAAAAAATCATAAAAATAATGGATATTATCCTCTCTCATAATTGATTTCTATAAAATCAATAACCAAAAACCAAGGCATATATCCCACCAAGGCATTTATAAAGATAATGCATTACAACCACATCCTAAGGGACTTAGGCATATAGAAATGTCAACCACCATGATGCATTTTTTACTTAGACAATTATCATTTCTTAAAACTAAGGCAAAATAACTCCTAAGTCGAATTAGGGTTGGGGAAAACCCTAAGTAACAAAAATAAAGGATCCCTATCATTTTGCATCTTTTTGAGAGTGAAGTCTTTGGAGAGAATGCCTCTACATGTTTCCGCCATGTGAGCTATGGTTTCAGTTTTTTTGAAGGAATCTCAAGCTCCATTGTTGTTGTCTCTGTCGAATTTTCACAAACTTCTAATGGTAAGCATATTCTTAAGCTCTATCGAGCTTCCTTGCTGTTATTTTGAACCATTTTTGCCTTAAGGTCGCGGCCATAGATGTGTTTTTTGAGACATCCCTTGTATCTTTGTGTTCTTCTTCCTGACTGGTCGCCATGAGAGTGAGCTTGACCTTGCATTTGGAAGCTCTGTGAGAGCCTGGTCGTGACACATTTCTCTTCTACAGGCCTATGATGGTAAGTTTTATTGTTCTTTTGTATTTATCTTGGTATTTTCTTCTTAAAACAAAAGATTATGAAAGCTTTATATTTCTACAAAAGGTCAATTTCCATTTGTAAACTTACAGGTCATCACACAGGCTGCGCCATGCTCATGCACAAAATGGGTGTTTTGGAACATTTTGGGCTCGACCCAATACCACATTACATGTATTTTGTATTTTTGGAACAAACCCTCATGTGGGTATATTGTATTTTGAAGAAAATAATGTGTACCTTTGATCTCTCCAAAGCTCGAGCTCGATCTTGACCCACCATGATATTTTACTTTCTTTTGTAATTTCTATCAAAACCCCATAGTGGGTATATTGTATTTTGAAGAAAAACCGCATTTTGATACAAACCCTCATATGGGTATTTGTTATTTTGGAGAAATCTGCATTTTAATTAAAATTCTCACATAAGCATTTTGTATTTCAAACACAAACTGCATTTTTGAATTAAAACCCAATGTGGGTATGCTGAAAGTAATGAAGAATCCAGGTATCTTGTTACACATTCAAAACTGGAGTTTGAACCATGAGCATTTTTTTATCTCTGTCAAAAAAACTTCGAAAAGTGTGTCTCTATGTAAGAATGGTTGCTCCACTTGTATTTCCAATTTACTGTATTCTCCTTTGATTGAAACCCTAGTTTGAGGGTATTTGACTGTCATCATTTGTTCACAAGGTTAAAACCCTAGCACTGGCATACTGCATAAGACATTGTATTGTATTTGCTTGAAACAACAAGGTTAAACATTCAAAAATCTGTAAAAATATGAATGTATTCTTCATGGTTATTACTAAAAGTCTCAAAACATTATATTGAGCACATTTTCCTTTTTAAAAAAAACCATCCTGCACACAAAAATTGATTTGAATCTGCAGATTGTTCACCTGCCCTAGTCTCTTCTGCATTACTGTGAGTCTCATACCACCTTATGTTGCTTCAGCTTACATCTTTTAAAGCTTCTTCATACTTTGTTAATCACTGTTCATTCTAGAAATGACTTTTATTTGTTGTACCTCCATTCAAAATACATGTTAAATGAGGAAAAAAACCTTCAAAAATAGTGTACTCTTGGACTGTCTCCCTCCACTCTCAGCCAAAATGAAATTGGTTGTCTTCATTGTATCATTTGCTTCTCTTTAACAAACATACTGGCCACTGTATTTCGTACCTCAAATAAGTTGCCTCTTTCACCTCTTAATAGATGACTGCTTGCAAACAGAGACCCCTAAATAATGTCTTCCTATTTCTATTTTGAACTTTATACAAAGATCTCCTTGGCGAGACATAAAACAAGAAATTCAGAATTGTTTCTCACTTGTACTATGCATACATTGATTAGATGATATCACTGCTCCCTACCTTGGCACTCTTCATGCATTTTTATGTTCCATTAAGAATAGGTTGTTCTATGAATTCGTTCTCCTTTAAAGCATTTGAGATTGATATATCAACTTCATTTAATGCAATACTTGCATTTAGACATTAGTGAGTACTTGTAAATCACCTGATGCTTGTCATCTTCCATTCAAATGAGAATTTGAAGCTCTTTCACATGCTTCCATTATTGAATAGTGTATTTTCAATGAGGCATTATGTATGCTTGTTCACTATCACCATTATGAGCATGTATACTTGCTGTAATATTTGGAAACAAGATGCATAAACAACACCCATGGTAGCTAGATACAATTAGCATGGCAATTTTAAATCTCCCAGTATGAAAATGATACTCTTCAATTGAAATGACTGAGCTCATTAAGTCTACTGTCCACCTGTAGCTTTTAAAATAGTATGTTACTTGATTGTTATGAGTGAACAATAGGCTTAATTGCTTTAATAACTAAAATTTTGTTTTGCTCCTTCATGAATAGTTCGGATGAACATGATGATTGCATTCCTTCACTCAGCCCCATCTGTAATGTTTAAGGGGCAGCATGCCAAGCTCTACCCTTGTGGGAGCTCATTTTACTCCACATGCTTTCATGTCTTCATAAGATGATTAGCTTCATGATTTCTCCTATACCTGCACAAGGAAACAAACAATGTTAGCATAAAAAATATATGATGTGGCACTCCATTTTCAGCTCTTGTTTCCATGCACTTCACTTTTAGTTGATTCCATTCATTTCAAGGAGTGAATTATATTTTTGTTGGTAGAGCTTGTAGTATAGTTCATATCCCAAGCTCTTAATTGACCCCTTTCTCAATCTTTTGTAGGTACAGTTAGGAACGGAAGCAAAATGGAGCAAGCTTCAAACCATCAACTGAAGATCAAATACAGGCAATGACGGATATGTTTTATGTTATCTACTTCTTCCTTTTTACCTTCAGTTGTAGAATTTACTTTTTGCAATGAATAGAATCAGTTAAAAACCATAGCTTGTGTGGATTCTTCAATTTTATTCTTTCATTTTTATTCTGAAAGAAATGCATCAAAAATGAAAATTTGTACCATCATTTGTATTCTTGCAATCAAATGAAACTTTGTAATGTGAATAGCATCATGAAATAAATGAAAGCAATTGATATGCTTAATCATTTGTATACTTAGTTTTGTACTCCATTTGATTTGTAAAGCCTTTGAGCAATACTTCTTTTTGGTGTAATTAAATGTCTTGTACCTTGTCCTAGGTCATAATTACACCTTAGTTAAGTTTACTTAGGGACCACATAGGAGGTTGTTGGAGATTTTCCACTTTTGGTAGACTTAACATGTCATTACCACATCACTTCCACCTTTTGTGGACACATCATCTGATTATCTCTCCACCTTTTGTGGGTGATCCACCTTTTGTGGTGATTATCACATTATCACCTTTCCACTTTAGGTGGAGTGATAACTTTTCATTGTTGTCTCATGTCATAAGATTACGACACTTGTCATAATCTTATGCCCTTCTATGTTCTCACCTTGGCTATATAACCAAGGGTTCTCCTATGTACTATTAGCTCATTACATTCTATTATATTGACAGAAAATAGTTTATTCTTGTCATCTTATTTCTATCTCTCTTATTCTTGTGCCTTCTATTAGGCCTCTAGATCTTGGGTGGCTACCTTCATAGCCAATTCTTACATGGTATCAAAGCTTTTGGAGTGCCTTTAGTTAGTCTATTGGAGAGATTTTTGGAGGGTTCCATTTTTGGCCTTGTATTGCAAGTGCATTTTGGGAGCTTGTTGCATCAAATCTGAGCTCACTATTGCATCCGGAGTGTCCGAGATAGTCAGATTTGCCTTTTGTTTCATCTTAGTTGGACATTGGAAGCCAAATCTACAAAAGGTTGAAGATTGGAGGTGGTTACCAGATCCAGGAGCTAGCCACCACTTCGGAGAATTTTCAGCCAAAAAGGACCTCACCATCGTGCTCAGAAGAGCCAAAAACCCTAAAATCGACTGCCAATTCGTCCAAATCGGAGCAAGTTGTCCGGTCAAGCAAAGTACCTGCTAATGAAACAAGACGGCCCAAATGCATTATGACAACAAGACGTAAATTTAATTTTCAATTTTTCTCATAAAAATATTATTCAAAAAATATATATTGGCAAGATTTATTTTGTAAAGTTTTAATAAACAAAAATTGAAAAAGGAAAGTTTTTTGTAATTTTATGTAGCGGTTGTACTCGCCAGATCGCAGGTACGACCGCCTTTGGCCGGGGCTTGCCCCTCGCCACATGGAACTGACCGCAGCTGGTGCCACCGCAACCCCACCAAAACCCGCCAGCCACCGGTAAAAGATCCCTGGATTTAACCTCCTACCGCAGCCAAAAACTTCCACCACAAGAATATTCGAAGGAAAAATCCGTGCATAAGAATATTCCAGCATCCTCGGGCATATTCTCGCTGAAAATAGAATATTTCACACTACTGATCGAAAGGTGATGGTGATCGTGACGCTCATATCGCCGCCAAATTTAACCTCATGTAGCCTGGGTGATGGGCATACTTAATCACAATTCTAATATTGTACAGTTGATGATGTCAGACTGTGGTCATCCTAGTTTTGAAAAATTTGACCCCCTCTCCATTTGAGTTTTTGATTTTGCAGCTCAACTTTGAGGCTCATATTCCCGTCAAAGCTTTGAGTAAATTTTTTGTCCAATTCTTTTTTTATTTGGGCTAATTTTTGTAGCTATCAGCAGGAAGTATTTTCTAATTTTGGTGCACGGATTTTCCAAAAAATTGGATTTTTCTTAAGTGTTTCTTGATTGTCACCATTTTTGCAACTTTCAAGGCTCCGTTCAGGCTCATATGAACTCCTTTTCAGCTGTCATTTTTTTTTAATGTCATGATTTTTTCTGAACTTCGCAGTGGTGCTATCAGTTTTTTGTAATTGTGATCAGAAATTGTACTTTCAGCACTTGGTCATTTTTGGCCTATTTTGGCATTTGTAAAGATAAGATCTCAGTTTGGTCTTTTATATCAGTCATTTGAGTCTGATGTAGCCTACTTAAGGCTGTTGTAAAACATTGAAAATCAGAAGCCCACTTTGCTTGGCTTGCAAGTGGCCATTGTACACGCACTAATTATAAAGTGCCAAATCATCTTTTTGTGGGGGGTTCTTTGATTGAGTGAATTTGGGGGGGTGTCTTGAGTGATTGTGCATCTCTCTCTATCTTTTTCTCTTTCATTTTTCTGCTATGGGTTCTCCTAAGTTTCCCTTGTTAACTCCACATAACTATGCTTCTTGGAAAATTGATGCTTGGAGTAAGTTAATGGAAAAAGGATTAACTCATTATATTGATGGAATTGTTGTTGCACCATATGATCCTCAAGCTAATCCTGTTGCTCATTTGGATTGGCTCACTAAAAATACTATGGCTCTTGGAACATTAAGGAAATATGTATCAAAAGATCTAATCTTTCAAATTGATAAGTGTAAAACAATTAAAGAAGCTTGGGAAAGGTTTGGTCAATTGTATGGCCAAGTTGATGAGATTAGAGGTTATCAACTTGACAATGATCTCACAATGTTAGATCCCAAGAATTTTGATACAATCCAAGACTATGTCACTAAGGCAAATGAGCTAAGAGCACAGCTTAAGGATTGTGGCATTGATAAGAAGGATGCACAGTTGGTCTACAATTTGTTGGGAAAACTTCCATCAGAATATGCAGCATTTGCTTCTAGCTTCCAAACCCATCGCTTGACAGTAGGTAGTTCTTTCACTATGCCTACATTTGATGCTTTTACAGAAATGTTGATGTTAGAACAAGCAAAGTTGGTAAGCATGGGGATTCTCAAGTCTTCAAATTCCAAAGCTTTGGTGGTTAATCAAGGGAATCAAGGGACTCAAGGAAAGGGTTACAATAAGAAGCAGAAGCAATCTTCACCAAAGCCACAAGGAGAGAACCAACAATCAACTCCTCCACAACAAAGCTTAACTTCATCTTCTTCAAACAAGTACAAAAATTCAAGTAAGAGGGAGCAACCAACATGTGCATATTGCAAAAATTTTGGTCATGAGGAGCATCGTTGTCATGTTAAGCAAATTGATGAGTTGAAAAACATCCTTAAGAAGAACAACATCAACTTGCCAGTTGCATATCAAGAGAAGGACTCATCCCCTTCCACTTCTTCTAAGGGAAAAGGAACAACTCTCGTGGCAACAACAATAAGCTCTTCTCCTTCTTCTTCATCTCAATATGAGAAACATAGGGGCAAGAATTTCTTGCTTTTACAAATTCCAATTTAGATAGGTGGATCCTTGATTCGGGAGCTTCACATCATATGACTTCGTCCAAGGATATGTACTCTTCATTTGATTCTTGTTCATCACCACCCATTTTGATGGCCAACAACACTTCTTTGGCAGTTTGTGGGAAGGGGTCTATTGACATTGAAGGTGGAGCATTTAATGATGTTCTATGTGTACCTACTTTGTCAAGGAACATCCTTTCCATCTATCAAATTACACATAGTGGTACAGGAAAGAGTGTAGAGTTCACACTAGATTTTGTCATTGTTCACGATTTGCATAGAAGGGCTCTTGTTGCAGTTGGGGAGGTTGATAATCGTTCTCGGTTCTACACCTTCTCATATTTTGCTCCTATTGATGATTCAATTCACCCTAGTGTGGACACACTTGAGGAGATTGAGTATGGTTACTTGAATCTTGGAGTGCTCACTAGTCCTAAGGCTCTTGAACCTATTGTTGATACTCCATCTCCTATATTGACTGATGTACCTGATGATACTTGTGTTCCGACATTTTCAGTGCCTTGTGATTCAGTGCAACAGTGCATACCTTGTCTTCCAGCAGCAGCTTCATGGGATGACTACTTGTCAGACATTGGCAGTTTGTGGAATCCTACATTGCAGATTTGGGAGACACATTTGATTACTTACATCTTCTCTTTGATGAAGGTGATTCTTCTTCAGTTGTTGCGAGGGAACACTCTAACCCTCCTCTACATGATCAATCTTTCGAGGTTGATGTGATAGTGGATGCATATGTACAGCAGTTGGAGGAGGCCACTTTCTCTCTTGAGGAGACATCGTCTTTGGAGTATGTTCTACCTTCATCCTTGCTAGATCTTGAGTTGTCTTTTTCAGCAGATGAGAGTGTTGTTGCAAAGGGTTTCTCACAGGTTCAAGGAAGTGACTACATTGCAACATCACATGGTTTGGGAAAGGCATCTTTCAGCGTCAACATAGGGACATTTGAGCAGATTTCAAAGACTTCTTACATTTGGAGGGTTCTTCCTTCTTCACTTGTGGATTGGGGAGACTTCATTCATACACCTTTGGTATTGTTTCTTCCTAAGGGTAGGAACGTTGTTCGACAGTTTTTGAGTAGCTTCTTCATTCCTTCTCGAGCATCTTCCATGGGTGATCATTGTACATTGAGGGGGGGCTACCTTGTCTCTCTTCTTCTCTTGTATGGGGGGGACTTTTTCCTCACATGGGGTTTTTTCCTTCTCATGCTATGTTCATAGACTTTTGTATCTCATCTCTCTTTTGGGGGGTAGTTTTTTCCCATTGGGTTTTTCTATCTTTACTCCACTTGTGAGAGACTTCATTGCATTTGTACATGGGTACCTAACATGGCCAAGTAGTCGAGACCCATCTTGCATTGTTTGCATTGTGTACATTCTCCCTAAGTTGCACTTAAGGGGGGGTGTTGGTGTAATTAAATGTCTTGTACCTTGTCCTAGGTCATAATTACACCTTAGTTAAGTTTACTTAGGGACCACATTGGAGGTTGTTGGAGATTTTCCACTTTTGGTGGACTTGAAATGTCATTACCACATCACTTCCACCTTTTGTGGACACATCATGTGATTATCTCTCCACCTTTTGTGGGTGATCCACCTTTTGTGGTGATTATCACATTATCACCCTTCCACTTTAGGTGGAGTGATAACTTTTCATTGTTGTCTCATGTCATAAGATTATGACACTTGTCATAATCTTATGCCCTTCTATGTTCTCACCTTGGCTATATAACCAAGGGTTCTCCTATGTACTATTAGCTCATTACATTCTATTATATTGACAGAATACAGTTTATTCTTGTCATCTTATTTCTATCTCTCTTATTCTTGTGCTTTCTACTAGGCCTCTAGATCTTGGGTGGCTACCTTCATAGCCAATTCTTACACTTCTAAAACTCAACTTTCTCAAAAACACTTGCACAACTGGTACTTGATAAATATAGTGCAAACAACACTTAAAGCACATGCAGAAATAACTGTACTTTCACTTTAAGATATAACAAAATTTAATCAGCTCCACCAATTGAGCTGTAGTGAAAAATTGGTAATAGGCAACACATGCCAACCATTAAGCATACAATACATACATAATCCATATAAAATCAAGGTCTCAACTAAACACAACAGACATGGTTGGAGGAAAGTATCATGTTGGGCATAAAATCTAATGGTATTAAGGATGATGATCTTAGAGGAAGATACAAAGTGTCATCCTAGTAGCCCAATAACTCTACAGGATTGGTTATGCATCCCTATCATCTTGTGAGAGTACCCAATTGACATCCATTGCATCAAAACGTGGCATGTGCTTAATGTATCACATTGAGCCTTTACAAGCACTCCAGGTACGTGACCGATTCAATATCTTGGTTTATTTTAATTACCCCATAAATTTCTTTAATTATTACTTAATTAATAAATATACACATGTTGCAGCCTTGTAATCACTTCTAAATTCAAGAAAACATATATAGCCACTCCTTTCCTACGCTCTATACCTCAAATCCTAAGTTCATCACACACAATCACTATTTTAGTGTGGCACACAAATCAATACACAAAATTGGAGTGTAACAATTTGAACATAAATTCAAATAAATATTAAATTAAAAAAATATTACTTAGGGATACTTCTTTCCCCTATTCTAAATCATTTGTGTACATTCAAAAGTTCATCATTTCAATCACTATTGAGTGTGCATGGAAACCAATGCAACAACAATAAATATCATCATTTTTACATATATTAAATAGACATGAAATGCTAAAACATTTTAGAGATCATTTCTCCCACAAAATAATTTAGTCAAATAAAGGAGGAATTTCAAAATTTCTTTCTAATTTTTACACTCGAAACCATACAAATATACTATCCCCCATTGATGAAGCTTGAAATTATAGCATTTACAAAAAAAGTCCAAAAATTGAAAAACACCATTTTGATTCCTAAATGCACAACAATATTTTTACACTAAAATTCACTTGTTATTATTTCTCAAAAAAATGAGATAACTTGACCAAAAAAAAAAACATTTTAAAATAATTCTAGCAATCATCACAACAAAATCCAAGGATTTTTTAACTAAAAACAAACCCATATGTGACCACTTAAGTGCGCATGACATCCATTAATTGAATTAATAAAAAAAATAAGAGAAAATAAGTGAAATACATTCCATTTGAATTACAATAAAATCACTTATTTCATTCACTTAAATCCAAGTTTGAGGAGAAAACTCACAATCTAATCACACATGCAATACCTTCCTTTGCAATCCAAAACCAAGCTCAAAAACTCCTTTCATCAAACAATTTCATCCAATTTTATAATTAGAGAGAGAGGGGGTTTGAGAGCCATTTGTGAAAATGAGGAAATGAATAATAAGAGTGAAAAAGACCCTTTTCCTTTTTATCTCTTCTTCTTTTGTATTTTCTTTTTTCTCTTTATATCTATTTTCCCATTTTCCATTCTATCTTTTTTATTTTCATTTTCTCCATTAGTACTGTTATAAATTAAATCAAAGCTTAAATTTTCTTTAATTTTAGAATAATAAATAATTAAGTTTAACTTATAAACAAGGGATATTTTAACTCACTAATTAATTCACACATGATTTCCAATGCAACTAAATAGTGATTCTTTTTTTTCTTTTCTAATTTCTCAATTCCTAAAATATGTCAAACATGATTAACATGCAATGATTCATCCATTGAAATATAAACAATGTAATGAGGGAACAGGTAATTACAACACAACACATATTTATGGTTTAGCCACAATACAAGTAGACTTTGGAATTTCCACCAATTTGAACTTAGGTTGAATCAAGGTATCATAAGACATATCTTACACTTGATTTGAGTATAATAGAGGTTATCAAACACATTATCCTAAAGTGACATCTTTGATATAACCATCATTGGGGAAATAACCTAGACCTGAATACTCAAGTGGATAAATAACCCTATACCTACACGCTTAATTCACACATCAAGCATACATACGCCATATATATAAAAAAATTGAAGTAACATAAAATAACCCAATAGGGTACAACATCACATAAGTCATATAACCATCACAATTAGAATAGCTAAATATCAATATACATCATCTAACCATGGAAATATGACATCTGATAATCATCTAGATCATAATCAATAACATTCATCCACATAACATGTAGATATATACATAAATAAAATACAACATGCTAATACCATTTAATAATCACGTACATAATTATGATGCACATACAGATAATAATGGAATAAATCGCTATGATAATCCAATCATAGAAAGCATAACACATGCATCTCAAGGTATATAACATAATTTGGATGCCAACACAACATTAATACATAAGGCCCTCAAACCTTTCATTTTCCAAATGGCATTATGAATGACATACATCAAGTCCTTGTAAGAAACATATCATGGCACCAAATAATACATCAACTACCATTCAAGGGAACACCATATCTAACATGTGAGTGGTCTACACGTGACATAAAATGCAATTAATACATCTCGTAGGGAAACATGCCAAGTTATACATAATATCACAACATTTAACAAATCATCACATCCCCTGCAAATAATCTATGACTAGCATGGTGTAGAACATCAAATGCATAATCAGCCATCATAACCAAATCTATTAATAAAAATATTGATTTTAAAACACCAATAGACACTTAAAGAAACATACATATTGAAACATAAAAATGTGGTGACCCTAAGTTTAATTTCCAAACCATAGGGTCAATTGGTGGCCATCATTTCTAATATTTCATTAGGATACAAATCAACAAGTTGTGTTTATTGACTTTCAACCTCCAAGGTGAGTCAATCAGACCTGAATCTACATATTTTTAGTCTTAGGAATGAATTGGAAATGATCTTGATTGATTTCCCTAATTAGAATATATGACCTAATGTAATAAATGTAATTAACTGATACTTGATAAACATAAACAATTAAGTTCTTGCAGATCTAGAAGGTGCAAACTGATGTGTACCTACCCAAAAAAATTGGTTCTATTGTGCCTACAAAGATTGGGTGACTGGGTCTTTATAAGAGCATCTTTCTCAATTTTTGGGGTTCTCTCATGTCAGATCTAAGCTTATATTTTTTGCCCACCCTATTGTCGGAGTAACATAAATAAGTTTTGAAGGTGGGTTTTTGTGTCTTGACAAGGTTGATGACAACAAATGCAACAATGAAAAATGGATCTTTAAGCTCTCTTCAATCCACTTCAAATCTGCAACCTGCACATTCACAAAGAGGGAAAATGTTGTGCCATATAGGGGCTTTCCTCAGTTAAACCTCATGTAATTGTTTTCACTTCCATAATTCCAATGCCAATGATAAACTGATAATGGAAAGGAAGGAAATGATGAATGAACACAATGTTGCAACTCACCACCCTTCAATAAATTTCTCGAAGGACCGAAGACATACGCATCACCTCAAGGATTTGGATCTTGCTTGATAGATTTTCGTGAATGCTTGAATGCTTGGAGACCTACAACAATGTTAGCCTTCACATAACATGAACATGAACACACATAGAATTTGACATGATTTTAGATCTTGAATTTTTGTAATAAAGCTCTGATATGTTGCTCTTGACTTGCTCTTAACAATAGTATTTTCTCTTGAATGCATGTTAATGTCGCTTATATTTCAAATGATCAAAAGACTAGGTATTTATAGGTGTTTATCCAATTTCTCAAAAATTAGATTCCAAAAGCTAACACTTCATATTTGAATTTTGGATGTTAAAATGCCACCAATAACATATTTAAATTTAGGCCCCGACTAAGAAGGGGGACCCATTCACCCATGGGCGAATGGGTCTTGGCCCAAATTTCCAGGACACTCAAAGTTGGGGATAATTTAATGATTGGATGCATTTGTTTAATACTTGTCCTCCTTTAGAAAATAGTAAAAATTGGGCTTTGGAATGCATAATTTGGAAAATGAGAAGATTAATTAATTCCAATAAATTAGGGGGACTAAATATAGTGTGAAATTGTAAAGGTATACAATTTTCCACACTACATTTAGCCCCCACTTTAGTGAGAGTATGAAATTATGCTTAGAATCACACTAAATTAGAGAAATATATTTCAAGAGGGTTCCAACTATCCAAATGTTAGAGAGATAGGATGACTCAGGATCAAGGAGAGTGATCAAGCCCCCAGGATCTAAGATCCCATGACACCTCAACATAGGCACAAAGGAACACACATGTATGATATACAACAATATAACAACACTAACATACAATGCCAACCTGAAATGCAAAGAAAAAGGGGATGGAATAGCAAGTTGTATTATGCTATGCGTCCATACAAAAGGTGTTCATGACTCATTCCATAGCAAGTTTAATATTTTCTAGGTGAATCATAAACTAGAAGGTGCACAGTCTAGTGAAGTCTTCTTTTCACTAGGTGAGCCCCCAAGACAGAATAGGAAAGACACTAGGTCTACAAGGTGTACCCATAACAAGGTGGCTAAATGAGAAACACACACTAGGTTTACAAGGTGTGCCAAACCATACCAATAGTTATACTCCCTGATAACCTTGATAAGGTACCATCAAATGATAAAAAAAATTATGCGAATGCTACACTAGATTCAACTCCTGTGAATAGAGTGAAGCAGAATAATGCCAATGTCAATGCATCACTAAGTTTAGCCCTTGTGAACAAAGTGAAGTAAAAATAATGCCAATTTATGCCTTCAATTTAAAGAAATTTTAAAACACCATGTTATGAGCAATTTCTTTAAAGTAAAAAAATAAAAAATGTCATGAAACAAAAGATCACAATAGCTTATTCAAAAATAGTTATGTCTATAATATGCTTCCAAACAAAGCTACATAATGATAAGGGTTGCCCCCAACATGGATAGGTACACTGAGGGATCCATGGATCTGTGGTAGTATACATTTTTGATAAAATAATATAATAAAGCTTGGAACTAACATCATTCCCCAAATACTCATGGAACAACAAACACTAAGGAGGAATGATACATGGGGAGAGAAAATAAAGAAGCTTTTGGGTCAACATGGAAGAGACATAAATGTCTCAACGCCTTGCATTGTCCCCAAAATAAAAATACAAGACAAAAAGAATAAACAAAGTTTACAACATATAGAAGAATGGAGATACAAATAGAAGAATAGCATGTAAGATTTGTTTCCTTTGTATCCTTGCACCAACTGAGCAACAAGGGTCATCCAAATAAAACTCACAATCATAAAGACACTCCAAGTAGCATGGCACAGGAGATCACATCACATGTGATAAAACACAAAGAACATATGAAACAAACATAAAGGAGTAGGTCACATGTAAGCCGACCTAAAGTAGGTTGTCTGCATCCCAATCTTGCTCATCATAAATGGAAGGAAGATAACTAGATAAAGGGAATACAACAAGTGTTGTACTAGGATCATCTCTAGGTGCAATACGTGGTGAGTCACTCTCGTTAGGAGGATCATCGTGATTTCCCCCATCTAAATTTATTTGCTTTGAAAATAAAACATTAAGATCATTATGTACCTCCTCATCAATTTTAGCAATCTCATCATCGTCGTCCAAATTGATCACAATGGGAGGTTTTATGAAAATTACACTTGAATTCTTGTTTTAGATCTATGTCTTGTTTTGGTGGAAGTTGGATTTATTCTTGAGTTGTTTCCATGGGTGTTGGATTATCATGCACTGTTTTATTCTTTTCTTCCAATTGACGAGCAATAGAAAGACGTCTTTTCCTACGCTCTTTAGCAATTCGATTTATTTTTGCATGATTTTCAAGTTGTGAAGGTGTAGGAGTGGGTTTATCAACCATTGGTTTCTTTTATTCCCTTAAGGGAGGAGCTGAAGGAACCACCAGGGGTTTGGAAACCACTATCTCTTTAGGTTTATAAACTTGTTTTATATTTGGAGGCACAAAAGGGATTATTTGATTGTCTCTTGGTCTCTTATAGGAGATGGGTGGAGGAACTGTAGTATTCTTATCTTGATTACTTGGGAGGTTTTTTGGCTCAGTCATAGGTTCATCCATGATGGGTTGGGGAGAAGGAACAACCATAGACCTATCACCTTTAAACGTTGCTAAGAGATAATTATGCTATGCACTTTGCCTTGAACTTTTGATAGGACTTGAAAAATAAATCTTCATGAGGCTTTATAGGGTCCATAAGCTGAGGCCAAAATAAATCCAATGAAAAATTCCCATGAGAAGAAAAAGGATTAAACCCACTATGGTGCACTATAAATATCTCACTTCCAAAGGGAAACTTTATGCACTCGTGAATAACCTCGGCATGATGACATTCATGGAGTCTAGCCATGAATAACCTAGCTTCACACGAAATTGGTCCAATGACGAGATGATGGAAAATGAGGCATCTAACTATTTAGGTTCAACTTTGAGAGGAAGAGTGATGGAACCTATCGTAGGGTGAGAAAAACCATCATGAGTTTTTATCCATGCTTTCAATTGTTCATAGGTATCTTGATAAAGCTCATGCACAAACAAGAATTCCTCAATGATCACATTCTCTACACATGTGATATCAATAAGTATTCCTTGTACATGTTTGTTATTGATACGACCAGCAATGTAGAGAGGACCATCAAACACATGTCTAAGTGCATCATCATTAGTGAAAGAAATGTTAGGTAGCATAGCGGTTTTACTCCTATATGGTTGCACATACACAAAACCAACCATTGTTATAGACCATCTTCATTACTAATGTAATCATTAGTGATGTCATTTGGTGTATCAATATTCATTGCATCATTCTTAACATCACAAGCTTGCACAAAGTTGGTTGAATGGTTAGGCATAGGTTTGGTAAAGATTTGCAAGTTCTGGTTAGGTGTGACAATAGATTTATTCCCTTGATCATTAACACCACCCAACTGGTTGTGATTAGAATCAATGAGGTCTTGAACTTGATGTTTAAGATGCATGCATCATTGTATATCATCTCCACTTGTGCGATGATATTGAAAAAAGGCATTTGGATTGAAGTGTGGCGGTAGAGGTTTGGTGGTATCCACTAGTCTAACAAGAGGCAATCGAATGAGGTTTTTACTCAAAAGTTGCAATAAAATTGAATGGAGGGAATTAGGAAAAGGGGTAAATTGTCTCTCTTTTGTTTAGAATTGGTATGGTTTTAGACTTATTACAACAACTTGAGGCTCAACATGATTTGTTTGGGATGGATTGATCTTTATAAAGTTCTTGTTTGGTTTCTTGAAAGGTTGGTAATTATTTTGATGTACGTTTCACATTTTTCAGCATGAGCCAATGAAGATGCTTGTTCATACTTACTAAATGAATTCTAATAGTCACAAAGTGTCATACACAAGCTTATAAAGGATGGAAATTTTTGAAAGAGGATTTTTTCTCTTATTTCCTTTTGCAAATTGTTAGTGAACATTCTTTGGATTTCTGCATCAGGAATAGTTAGATTCACTTGTGATAATATCAACTGATAGCGAGTTATGAAGTGTATAACCTTTTCATCTTGCTTTTGTTTACATCTCATTAAATTAGCTATGTTGATCTTGGGACCAATGTTGACTTGGAAATGATTGAGGAAACATCAACAAGCTCTTTGAATGAGTGAATTGAATTATTGTGCAATGAGCAAAACCATTCCAAGGCCACGTCTTTCAATGATCTAGGAAAACTTTTAGCTAGCAGATTATCCTCAAAAATAAAGTTACTATACACGGCAGTATATGATGTTATGTGGTTGCTAGGGTCCCCTTTACCATTGCACTTGTCAAATCAAGGGATCTCTCTGTTTAGAGGAATTTTTGTTGTCAAAGTCTCAAGTGACAATGGGCTCTTTGCAATGTATTGTGGTGGTTTTCCATTTTGGTTTTGGTTCATGGTTGATATTTTTGTTGGAGTGATGTTACATTTTGTAAAAGTTGGATTATGACAGAATCATTGTTTGACATGTTTTGGGAATGGGGTGAATATGGTGGAATGGTGTATGTATTTGGTGGGATACTATGTTGTGAAGTTATTAGTGGGGATGGTTCTTGGGGTGTTACATGTGAAGATCCAAAACCAAGAGGATTTCCATTGGAAAAACCTATTGTTGAATTTATGCCAAGTGTTGGTTGTATTGTTGAAGCAATAGTTGGATTTGTGTATGTAGGAATAGAGGCTATAGTGGTAGGGAGGGAGACTTGACTTCCTCCTTGACTTTGGATGTATCCCAAAGCTTAAGCGACTAGCCATTGTAGATATATTATATCATCAACAATACAGGCTAGGCTATGCATAACCTCTAATCATTGGGCATCGCCAATCCATTTCCTAATGTTGTCAATTATGAGAACCACTGTACCAATGAAGTATTTGGTACTCATGAATTTTTGAAGTTTTTATAGATCCTTGTCTAGCTTTCTCAGTCTTTCCTCAAGAACATGGGAAACCATGGTCTCAAAATCTGTAAAGGTAGGGTGCTTGTAAGGTCATCATTAGCATGGTAATTTCATGAATAGAGTCCAATATGGGTTGAGTATTGATGAAATTTGTCATGAAGGAGTTAGAAAACTCATGATCCACAACAGATGTAGAACCAATGTAGGATGCCATGAGTCTAGAACTACGCCTCACTAAAGTATTAGCAATAGGACACTAGGTCATGAAACCCATACGAGTTTCAAAACACTTAATTGTACCCAAGATGAACACTAAACTAACAATCAAACACAACAAAATAGATAGAAACAATGATCAAACAGCAGGAGCAAACAAAAAACATAGTAACAGAGATATGTGGAAAAGTTTTTCTAGAAATGCACATGATAGGGTCACCCAAGGTCATTTGAGTCTTGGTCAAAGGTTCTGAAAGTTCAAAGTTTGATTGTGTAATACACTATTTAACAATGTTGATTCTACTTGAAAATAGTTAAAACAGTAAATAATTTTCCAAAATTTGCTTAATGTATTCCAATTTGAAGCAAACATGCAAGTATGCATTGATGTTGAAGATTTTTTAACACCTTTGAATGCGATTGTAGATCCAAAATGTAACAATTGACTAATTGTAATATGCAAGAACCTAAAAATAATGATTTTTTAATACAAATTTTAACCCTAATAATGCACTTTCTTTCACCAAATGAATTATATGCAAAATGCTCTATAACATGCAATTGTGAATATCAAAAAGAGATCTACAAGTACAAGCACACTGAGCAGATAGAGACAAGAAACTATGAAAAAGATTATTGGTGTACTTGTACAAGGAAAGGGTTGCCCAAGGGCGACTGGGTCCTTGTACAAGGTTATGAAAATTGAAAAACTGAATGTTTAGATTTATGTTTAAGACTATTATTCCTATTTGCAAATAGGTTGTATAGTGACTATTTTTCTAAAATTTTCTAATGAAATATAAATGCAAATGTATGAAAATTTTGGGAAAAATGACACTTTTTTTAATGTAATTTTAAAATGAAAATCTGATCTAAATGACTAAAATTCACCCTAATGCAAGCTATGATACAATATTTTTGGATTTTTATAACTTTATGATGCAATATGTAACCCTAAATGAGAAATACAAAATAGAATAATGCAAAACCTAGATCTAGGGTTTGAAAGACTACCAAATCAGAAAGATATGATGTCAAATGTCAGGTTCACCAAAATGAAACATAAAAATGTGTTGACCCTAAGTATAATTTCCAAAACTTAGGGTCAATTGGGAGCCATCATTTCTAATATTTCATTAGGATACAAATCAACAAGGTATATTAATTGACTTTCAACCTCCAAGGTGAGTTAATCAGACCTAGATCTGCATCTTTTTGAGTCTTAGGAATGAATTGGAAATGATCTTGATTAATTTCCCTTATTAGACTATATGACCTAATACATTAAATATAATTAACCAATAACTGATAAATGGAAACAATCAAGTTTCGATAGATTTGGAAGGTGCAAATTGATGTGTACCTACCTAGAAAAATTGGTCCTGATGTGTCTACAAAGACTGGGTCACCCCTAGGCGACTAGGTCTTTGTAAGGGTGTCTTTCTCAATTTTTGGGATCCTCTAGTGTTGGATCTAAGTTTTTTTTTGCCTACCCCACTGTAGGAGTGTTGTAAATAAATTTTGTAGGTGAGTTTCGGTGTCTTGACAAGGTTGATGACAACAAATGTAACAATGTAAAATGGGCCTTTAAGCTCTCTTCAACCCACTTCAAACCTGCAACTTGCACATTCACAAAGAGGGAAAATGTTGTGCCATATAGGTACTTGCCTCAGCCAAACCCTGTGTAATTGTTCCCACTTCCACTATGGTAATGTCAATGATAAATCGATAATGGAAAGGAATGAAATGATGAGTGAACACAATACTACAACTCACCACCGTTCAATGGCTTTCTTGAAGGATTGAAGACATACACATCACCTCAAGGATTTGGATCTTGCTTGATATATTTTCTTGAATGCTTGGAGACCTACAACAATGTTAGCCTTCACATAACATGAACATGAACACACATAGAATTTGACATGATGTTGGATCTTGAATTATTGTTACATAAAGTTCTAATATGCTGCTCTTGGTTTGCTCTTGACAATAGTATTTTCTCTTGAATGTGTGTTAATGTTGCTTAGATTTCAAATGATCAAAATACTAGGTATTTATAGGTTTTTATCCAATTTCCCAAAAATTAGATTCCAAAATCCAACACTTCATATTTGTATTTTGGATGTTAAAATATCACGAATAACATAGTTGAATTTGGGTCCTAGCTAAGAAGGGGGATCCGGTCCCCCATGGGCGAATGGGTTCTAGCCCAAATTTCTAGGACAATCAAAGTCAAGGACAAGTTAATGATTGGATTCATTTGTTTAATACTTGTCCTCCTTTAGAAAATGGTAAAAATTAGGCTTCAAATGTATAATTTAGAAAATTAGAAGCTTAATTAAGTCCAATAAATTCGTGGGACCAAATATAGTGTGAAATTGTAAAGGTATACAATTTTCTACACTACACATATAACCATGACCTATACATCCCATGATACATAGTAAAAAATATAATTCCAATAATAGCCAACTCAACACACAAATGTGTGGGAATTATAGAAAAGGATAGAGGATATAATGTTATTTGCATACCAAAAACAAAATGAAACAACTATAGAGAGAATATAATTATTTATGACTTTGTTGTATAAATAAGAGAATAGTGTTTGATTCTTTGAGGCAATAATAATTTCTAGTAGGAAGCATACAAATTGAAATGGGGTCCATTTAGAATAATGGATATACAACTATGGGAACTATTACATGTATTACATGTATCCTAGAATAGAAAAATGAGGCATTTGGAATAGAAAGTGAGTTATTTTTAATTATTAATACTCAAAGAGAGGTATTTAGAAGAATATAAGGAATTTGCTTTTAGGAATGATTAAACCATTCAAATTAGAAAATAGAATGACTATTATTTATATGAATAACAATAAAGTGGTGATTTAGAAGTAGAAATACAAATTACATAAATGGAGTTTTTTTTAGATCTTATAATTTAAAGTTAGTTTAGAATACTAATGTTGAATTTATTATTCATACAAGGATGATTTAAAAAAATGATAGGATGTTAACATGACAATTAAGAGATAAGTGTGACCATGATTTCATTTGCTAAGATGAAAGCTATAAAGTGCTAGAAACACAAAAATAAGTAGGAAACATCCATCTAAAAATGATAAATCACAAAAAATATTTGATTGGCACTTCAATTAGGAGATAAATATAGGATAGGATAAAATGGGTGTTATAACATGTTATAAATAAATGAATTCCAAAACATCTGCAATCCATAAAGTTAAAATTATAGGGTATACCATTTTTGACATTACACTTCCAAAGCCTAAAGTTAGTATTATTGAATCTCTTGATCTTCATTATATACATGTTTTATATTCTCTATTCCTAAAAAATAAGATCACACACTCCCATTCAATCAAGGATTGATAAATACCTACTCTTCCTATAAATATAACAAATTGGCCAAGCACCAATTTGAAAAAAAGGGAAATACAATTAATTCCTATTTAATTTGAAGAGAGAAAAAATGTAAGTAAGCTAGACCTAAAATAATTTTAGTATAGTAAAAAAATACATACACAAGATATACCTCAATAAAACCTTCATAAAGGAAAGCCTATCCTCCAAAGCACACCTGGATGTATTAATATTTAAATAATATTATAATACACTCAATAAGTTACAATGCTTCAATGGAGATCAATACTCTATATTTAGAGGAATTATATTAGCATAACCATACAAACTCCATCCCAAGCCCTCAATATATAAATCAAAAATATTTAGGAAACTTAGGAAACCATCTATGGTTTCTTAAAACAATGTGCCAAGACTTCGTCCAATTAGTCCAAGTTGGACCTATGTGTCCCCCTCTAAGATTAACTCCTCGCAAGATAGAGTGACTCCTAAATTGATTATTTTATTGGGAGTTACTTGTGATTAATTATGTGATGCATGTAAAAGAGTGATTATAAGAAGTTACAAAGTGGAGTATGAATATTGAGCATCATTATGATGTGTAAGAAGCATCTATGACATTCAAGAGGTATACGAAAAACATATTTGACGATGCACAAGAAGTTGGTTATAATTTTTAGACTCTAGTAGTTGTTATTTCATTCTTTAGTGGGTTATTTTCATCATCTAGTGAAGCTAGATACCCAAGTTTATGAGAAAAGTATTGAAGGTTCTATAAAGATTCTTGTAACTTTTATACATGTGTCACGAGGTCTCCTTCCTTGTTGACTACCTAGCTCATGGTTTTAGTTGATTTTTTTGGGAAACCATTTATGGTTTTCTGGATGTATTTGCCTATATATTGGAGCTTTATGAAGGAGAGAAAGAGAGAAGTTTGTTATTATTGAAATATTATGCTTTCAAATTTCCTCTAGAGGAGCATGATGTTGATCTCCATGTTAAGGCTTTGATCTTGCATGTTTATTGTAACTAGTTATTTTTACTAGACATGATACATTGGTTTGGTGGTTTGGAGGGTGGAATTTTTTACTTGCAATAGTTTTTTGTATATATTGATGTCTCTTTTTTAATATCTATGTTTTTCCTTTCTTATCTCATTCTTATTTATAAAATATTGATTTATATACTATTTTTCTTGTTTTTCTTTATGGGCATAGTTTATGTGTGCTTATATCAAGCTTTTATTGAGCAAATCTTATAGTATAGGAGGTGCATACATAGATTTTTTCCTATCACTAAATATTAGAGTCATATATTAGTTATAGGAGTTATCTTCTTGAGTGGATAGGGGTCATTGTTGTCACAATTCTGTAATCATTTAATCTTTATTTGTCAACCCAAGGGTGTCTAAAGCTATCTGCGGCAAGAGCTAGATCGGTTTTGGGGGGTTTTGTTGTAGGTCCATTTTGTCAAGAGCGGTTCAGAGTTGTTCCTTCCTTATCGAAAGTGGCTTTAAAATTCTATGCTATTCTTCTAACTTGTTTCTTACTTAACTTGTTCTAAAGCTTTAAACCAAAATTACTTCAAAACAGAAAATGTGTAGATATAGGTCATATTCCAAGTTAAATTAGATCATGAGAATGGAGGACTAACTTAATCTAATTTGCAAGAAAATAAGAATCGAACATTTACTCAAATGCAAGATCTAACTAATTGATAGAATTTAAATCTAATTTAATAAAAAAAACTACTCCAATCCTCATTCATCCAATCTAATGAGTAATAATTCCTGCTTTGCTCATATTCCATTAAGAACATAATCATTTATCAATGTTGAATTCACCATCTTATCTGCAATCTAATTAACTATAAAGTGAACTGAAAGGGCTCTATTTAGTTAACACAGTAATCGAAATAAAGATTTCAATGATATATTTGAGATTTATTCTAACATTAAATTGATGAAACGATTTCAATTTAAAGCAAGAATGAAGAAGAGCTATTTAACTAATAGGATCACCTTCCTTCAGAAGAGCGGGCCCTGCTCTGCCTCTGGAGGGATCTTAACACATATATGATTAAAATTTTGTTTTATTCCATCAAATTTCCCAAAGAGGGATGAAAGTACAAGGTTTCAGTGAAGAACTAAGAAATGAAAATCAGAAACTAATACAATCTACTACCGAACTAACTTGAGACTAGATATAAATATCCTTCTCTTATTTTAAAATAGGAAAAAGCAGGAAATTAAATTAACTCCAATCTATTAAAGATATTATGGAGCATAGGGAAATCAATCGTGGAGATCTCATGATCATCTTCAGTTGATGTCGAGTAGAACTTTAGAGCTAGAATACGTGCTTAGTTGGAACTGTTGTTTGGTTGACAAGTAACTCAGTCGAAGATGTTGAGTCATGAAAAGTTAGCCGCCCATCTCATTTGAATAGTAACCGGTTAACACTTGATTCTAATACATAAATGCTTCTTCTAGTTATACATTAAATACACACCATCATGAAACAATCACACATTAAATACCATTTCAATCATGCATTTAACAAAAATAAGCATTTATATAAAACATTCATATTCTAAGTTCTTATGCATAATTAAGTTCATATTTAAAGTATATAAAAGATAATATCATAAGTTCTTAAGCCAAACATAAAGTATCAAGTGTTAATCTTGTAAAATATATGAAGTCCTTAGAAAGCCTCATCATCCTCCCCCTCCTGCTAATAACCATGTCCTCATGGTTACAAATTGATGACATCAGGGATGTCCTTGTTGATTTTTTCTATCCATTTAAAGCACAGTCAAAGACTCCCCCTCTATATTCTTCTGCTAACCTATGTTTCTTGGTGAAGCCATTGTTTTGTTCTAGTTTCTCATACCAAGATTTCAAGACTTCAGCTGGTATTTTGTCTGGTGCATTGATTTTTGGTGTGGGCATGATGATGATGGGGATCCTAAACGTCATCCCAACCCAAAATTCCTATTGTTGGTGTATCAAACTGATTACATGTCTTACCCTGGTCAAACTCCATTTGATGTTATTTGGGTTGATGGGCTCTCTTCTCTTTAGTGATTCTAGAATCGAGTTAAATCTCTCAATGCATGCTTGGAGAGCCACTAGTGTTAATGTTTCTTCCACATTTTGGAAGCATGTTATACTCTTCAATAAATTAGACTTATAAAATAGGCACAACATCATTAAGCCTAGCCACTGATATGAATTTCTTAATATACTCCATTGCATTAGGTGTCTCGCCCCTCATGGGAAGATCATACCTTTTTTAAGCATCTTTGTATTCTTCCATTCTCTTTCTCCATTCTATTTGATTTTGTAATAAAGAGACAAACCACCTGATCCATAGCTCCCCAACATAAATGTTAAGAAGTGAGTCATCTATATCACCCATGACGAAAGCATGTTGGTAGAATTCACACATTTGATTCTAAACATTTGGATGACTGTTAAAACATGATTGAAGGAAAGCATTATCAGTCTAGAAATCCAGAGGTCTTTCAATACCAGTTGGTTTAATTTCCACTTCAAAAACATCTCCCTAAGGAACGAACCAAACATCCCTGAAGGTTTTTTGGTTGCTACAAGTGCAAAGGCAATAGCCATAGCTTAAGCTAGTCTACTTTCTACTTCATCTTTTTCCTTGGTAATTTCTTTTATCTTATTCTAAAGCTATTTATTGAGTTGTTTATACTTCATAGCAATAAGTGAAAGATACCTTGGCCCTATAGCTTTTCCTTGGGTTTTTCCTTTGGTGGAGGTAAATAGAGTCACTTAGAAGATGGATATTTAGTCTACTCTAGTTTTGTTGTTTTAGGAGTTGCTCGCTGCCTTCTTTCCATTTCTTCTTTTAACCCTTGAATTTCACTATCTTTTTGCTCATACTGCTCAGTCATCTTAGCTAGATCTTCTTTTACATTTTCCAGTTGTGTAAACAGGTGGTTTGTGTCTTGTTGCATTTTTTACCTCAATTTTTCCATTTCAATTTCAGATTTTGACATCTCTTCATCTCTTTGTTTCAATTTCATTTTCAATAGCATATTTTGCATTTTAAATTCTTCTACTTATCTCTCCAACCTTGATAATTTCAATGCAAATTGAATTTGTGTTTCTTCTTCTTTTCTCCAATTTAAATCACTATCTGTTTCTTCTGGTTGTTCCATGGGCTATTTTCCTTCTCCGTGGACAAATATTTCTTCCATTTGTTTGCTAAATTGAGTTGGGGAACTAAAAACATCAGGAATTTGGAATTCAACTTCTTTTTCTCCTACAGGAGATTCTTGAGCAGCAAAAGGGCTCCCTTCATGAACTATAGGGCTTGGAATAGATGTTTCATTAAATGGGGAACTAGAGAATAACCCCAGGGAGTTGTTTTTGGTGATTGAGAACCTCCTTCTTTTTCAACCTCATCTACCTCAGATTCTTCAACTTGAATTATGGGAGGAGATTTGTGAGCTTTTCTCTTCCTTCATCTTTTTAATTTCTTTTCTTCCTCAGGTTTTTCTAATTTTTTAGCTTGCTTTCTCTTTTTCAATTTTTCCTCCTTTCTAGTTCCCTTTTTCCTTTTAGGGCTTTCTTTTTCAATTTCAGTCTCTTCTAAGGTTTTTATCTCCTTTGCTTTCCTTTTCTTAGAAGGTGTTGTTTCCTCAAGGTCTTGTTTTCTAGGCCTTCGTACAGATTTTTCCCTAATTTCCTTCGAGCTCTTACCCTTCTCTATTTTTAGAGTTCTAGTTATGGATGTTTTATATTTTCCCAAAGTTTCACCCTCGATGTGCATAAAAAATTGTATCCATTTTTCTTCATCATTATGTTTTTGCATGAAATGATGCTTAACAATTAAGTGCATTAAACCATGATGCGTAATCCTACTTTCTTTCTCTTTACACCTCATTTCCATGTCACTAACTTGTGAAAATAATAATGTAGGTAAATTTACCCTTACCTCTAGTTTAGTTCCTCCATGGCAAATATAGATAAGTAGTCAAAGATTTGGCCCTAAGACTATAGCAAACCGACCTTCGCAGGTGAAGTACTTCATCAAGTAGTGAACAATTGACAACTAGGGTTCCTGAAGACTTCCTCTGTCAACACCCTTGTTTTTACCCTTGTGAATTTGAAATATAGGCAAAGGTTCTGGGTCAACATGAAAAATTTCAAGAAGTTCTTTTAAGTCATATTGACCTCTTTTCACAATTTTTCCCTCAGCTGGAATCCCAGATAATGCACTTATAACAATTGTGGACACTTCAATTGCTTCTCCTCTCACAACAGTGAAGCTGAGGTGGAAATTCCTTACAAATTCCCGAATTATGTCCCATTCATACCCTTCATATTTGAGTATAAGCTCCAACCAGCCCGCTTGTTGTAACCACCTTCTAGTTCCACTTTCAATGATGGCTTCCTTCGGTTCAACCATTCTTTTATAGCCCATTTTTACTAACTGGAGACTTCAAAAATTCAAGATTGGAAAAACATAGAAATGGAGATGTTATAGAAATAAAAATAGGTTGCTTCCTCTTGTGAATGAAGA
Source organism: Sequoia sempervirens (assembly GCA_007258455.2). Lineage (NCBI taxonomy): Eukaryota > Viridiplantae > Streptophyta > Pinopsida > Cupressales > Cupressaceae > Sequoia > Sequoia sempervirens. The sequence goes on from VDFB02065372.1 coordinate 104,537, forward strand.
TGAAATGATTTAAAACTGCCTCTATACTGGGACATTAAATTTCCTTTACTTGCCATTAAGTTCAGTTTACATGTAGTAATCTTCACACTCCTGAAACATCTTGCCAACTAAATTGTTTTAAATTTTGTTGGTGAAAGGTGGTGAAAGTACATTTATTGATGTTGACGTACAAATCACTTAGATCTAAAACAATCACCTCATAATCATTACTTGACAACTAATGTCACCTCACAATCTAACTGCTTAATAAATTACACTTAGATTTTAATTGAATGACATGACCTTTTTAAACAATTATATGATAAATAATTAAATGAATTTAAAATTTCAAAAAATAAATGCATTATATAAACACTTACCCTATTGGTGTGAAATTATATTGATTTGACCGGTGACATCTAACAACGGAGTTTGTTGGAACAATCTTCGCTTTTTCCAAAAAGGATCAAAATATGTCAAAGTTCCTCAAATTATATGATGTACTCAATCATAGTTAATAAATATAACACACTGAGCTCAACCCTTGTGGGAGCCCAATTCTTCCACATGCTATAATATTAAACCATGAAAATCTGAAATATTAAATGAACCTATACCTGCACAGTCAACAAACTAGTTAGCAAAATAACAAAGTTGAAAGCTTCCAATGACACATGAATTTTTCTTCCTGCTTTTGAACGTTGTGGGTTGTATCAACTATCAACTGATCATTAATAACTTAGAGTGATCATAATTTTTTCTCTTAAGATCTTCTTTAACTACCGAGAACAATTGATCGAGAGTAATCAAGAGCTATCAAGAGTTGAATTAACTTGAACATTAAACCAAGGTTTCATCAAAGAATTGATTTCCAATTCCATCAAGAGCCATCAGGATCTCTTTGGTTTAGTAAGGAGCAATCAAAATCTATCCAAATTTGTACCTACAAGAGACAAGAAGGGTAGAAATTTTGTTTTTTTTATCATTTTACAGAAGGTGAACCGCCATTTATGGTTTCAATTTAACTTCTTTATTCATGGCAACTGAATAATATTTAAGGACAAGACATTTCACCTAAAGAAGAGAAATGTTCCTTAGTAAAATTTTCTATCCTTGATTGAAGTTCAGTTGTAAATTCTTCTTTTGATGTTGGTTTATGATAAAGCCTAAGCCTATGTCCATTTACTAGCATTGTCCTTCTTTCTCCATCAATAGGTATTAACTGGACAACTCCATTATCAAAAACTTCCTTAATCTCATATGGTCCAAGCCATTTGGTATGTAATTTACCTTTGAATTCTTGAAACCGTGAATCAAACAATAATGCCCAATCTCTTACAGTAAATTGTTTACTGTGAATATTCTTGTCATGCCATTGTTTCCTTTGATTTTGAATGATCTTTGTTTGATGTAAGGATTCCATCCTCATTTCATCTAACCTATTCAATTGCAACACTCTACTTTTATGTGTTTTAGTCAAATTTATACCCACTTTTAAAGTTGTTCTAAGTGTCTCAAGTTCAAATTCTATAGGAAGAATAGGTGTCTTCCCATAAACTAATTCATATGGAGAAAACCTTATGGTTGTCTTCCATATTGTGTTGTATGCCCAAAGAAATTTTGTCAATCTATCAGACCAATCACTCTTTCGAGATGAAACTATTTTTGTGATTATATTCTCCAGTTCTCTATTAGTCACCTCTACCTGCCCATTTGCTTGAGGATGGTATGGTGATGACTTTCTATGTTGAATTTGATATCGCTAAAGAAATGCTTGAAGCATTAAAGACATAAATTATGTCCCTTGATCTAATACAAGTGTTCTAGGTGCTCCATACCTCTGTAAGATTTTTTTGTATAAGAAATCTGCAACTCTTTCTTCTTTAGTAGCTGGTAATGCTTTGACATCCACCCATTTAGTAACATAACTAGTACATATAAGGATGTAATGATTTCCTTTTGATGGTGGATCTATGGGACCAAAAAAATCAATTCCCCACTTCTCAAATGGTTCCAAGGAAACTTGTGTTTGAAGTGGCAGTTTTGTAGAACGTGTAGACTTTCCCATTCTCTGACATTGATCACAATGTTTGATGTAGTGAGCTGCATCCCTAGTCATTGTTGGCCAAAAATATCATGTTCCCAGAATCTTATATACTATTCTCACTATGGAATAATTTCCTACACCTGGATCATCATGGCATGCCTTCAAGATATCATAAACATCTATTTCCTATACACATCTTCTCATGACATGATCTAGACACATCTTAAATGGAAAACCATTAATCCATTTAAACCTGGAACTTTCTCTAACTAATCTCTTGTGTTGCTTAGATGAAAAATAAGGAAATTTCCTAGTTACTAAATAATTAGCAATATCGAAAAACCAAGGTGATTGAATTGATATAGCAAATAGGTGTTCATTGCAAAATGCATCTTCAATTGGTTCACTATTCCCTTGTAAAACATTTTGGACAAATAGTCAACCATGACATTAACTTTACTTGGTTTATCAACAATCGTTATATCAAATTCTTGCAATAATAATAACCATTGAATGATACGTCCTCCCACCATGGCTTTATTCATTAGGTATCGAATCGCTACATGGTCTATATGTACAAAAGTCTTATAACCAGTAATATAATGTCTAAATTTGTTAATATCATACACAACTACTAAAAATTCCTTTCCAGTAGTGGTGTAATTTTGTTCAGCTGGGTTAAGATTTTTACTTATATAATAAATGGCATGCATCGCTCTTGATTCATCCTTATGTCCAAGAACTGCTCCAATCACAAAATTAGAGGCATCTGCATTTATGTGAAAAAGGTTCACCCTAGACTGGCCCAACTATGACAGGTGTGATTGTTAAGGCCAGTTTAATATCCTCAAGGATTGTTGACATATTGTAGTCCAAACAAATTCTAAATCTTTCTTTAATAAATTAAACAAAGGACTTGCAATTTTTCTAAACCCTTCTATAAACCTTCTATAATAACCAGCATGTCCTAAAAAGCTTCTCACTTTAGTTTGGCTTCGAGATACTGGTATCTTCAGAATAATCTCAATTTTCTTAGGGTATACCTTAATTCCTTCTTTTGATACATGATGTCCTAACACAATTCCTTTATTCATCATTAATAGAATTTTCTTAGTGTTCAATAACAACCTATGGTCTTTGCACCTATTCAAAACTTGGTTCAGATTATTCAAAGATTTTTCATAAGTTTTACCATGGACTATAAAATCATCCATGTATACTTCCACACATGTTAAATTTGTAAAAATAGCAAGAACAACACATTGGAAGGTATCAAGTGCATTACATAGTCCAAAAGGAAAGACTCTATAAGCAAAGATACCCCATGGGAAAGTAAATGTTGTTTTATCTTGATCTTCTAAAGCTGCCTGAATTTGGTTGTATCCACTAAAACCATCAAGAAAAGAAAAGTAACTACTGCCTGATAAGTTATCTGATACTTGGTCAACAAAAGGTAGTGGAAAATAATCTCTCTTAGTAGCCTTGTTCAATTCTCTATAATCCACACATACTCTCCATTTACCATTTTTCTTAGGCACTATGACTAGTGGAGAAACCCATTGACTATCTAAAATAAGATAGATGAATCCTACCTGAAGCAATTTAACTATTTCTAACTTCACAATATCTCTTAGTGTAGGGTTAATCCTTCTCTGAGTTTTTCTTACAGGTTTAACATCCCTCTCATGTCCTTATAATCCCAAGCAAATGCTTCAGTATTCTTTTCTAAAATTTATTTTAGATCATCTTCTTGTTTAGTTGATAAGGAAGCATTAATGAGTAAGGGCTTATCTGTCTGTACTAAGATTTGCTTAGTCTTGTTTTCAAGAGTAGAGGGTTCTCCAATTAAAGTATTTATACGATAAGGATGTGGCAAAAGTTGATGGATTAATTGGCTATGATTTGAATTAGAATTCATGATATTAGTTAAAGGGCAGTGATCTTGATCATCAATAACATCATGAACTTCAAGGTTTCCTTATTCCTCATCCATACATTATTGATACTATTCTACATGCTCTATCAATGTTACCATAGCAAGTTCTTGAACCTCATCATCTTCTGAATTAAAATCATCAGTCCAGTTGTGATTTGTTGTGCCCTAAGCACACATGCCCTGTTCAGAATGGGGACCCTCTATCCTTCGCCTTGCCAGTTTGTTTTGTTGCCACCTTTTTTTGTGTGCCCCCTACTTTTGTGTCCCAAATGGTCAGTGAGCCCTAAAAGTGTCATCTCAACTTGACCATGTTTCACCCCCCTCAAGTTTTCTAAGTTCTATGTCTTTGCGGGGACCCCTTGGCAGTTTGCCTCTACCGGCGTCCCTAGAGCTCTGCGAGCCCGAGCTTCCTTATTGTTGCCTTATCACGGAGGGAAGCCTTCCTTTCATCGTCTGACCATCACAAAACTACATAAGTTAGGAGAGAGTCATCAACCCTTTTGGTTCCATGCCCGCGGGACTCCATCCCCAGGGCGTCATTCACAATTAGTTGTTTACAAATGACTTCCTAGCCACAGCTTTCTGGCACTTGGGCCCCATCCTATTACTTGCCCCTAAAAACCTGCCTGAAAAATCCAAAGTTCAAGTTGGTATCAGACCCTGCCTAGCGGATGTCCAATGGCGAAAAGTCATTTGCATCCTGCCATTTTGGGTAGCCTTCGCAACCCCAAAACTCGACCTTCGAATCTCACCCCTTTTCTTGTCATGCAACATTGTTCATGTGGTTTCAAATAGTCATATTCCAAGTACCCTTTGAGTCCCAGTTGGCGGACCTTCGTCTGCGGGTCGTCGGGGTGACATCCTCATTTCTTATGGTGTTTGAGCAACTACCCTTCGCCCTCCGGCTCCCGACTTCCTCACAGATGTCAAACCAAAATGCCAAAGTTCCAAGTGATAAATGTTTGGCGGGTTGTCCCCCATGGACCTTCATCGTCTGAATTCCACCCCGTCCTAGCCGTTTCGAAGAGAGAACTGCCCTCGTCCTTTTGTTGCCTGGGGCCTGATCCTCTGTTTTCCTATGAGCTTCCCAAACGAAACAAAGAAAACATGGAGGCCAAGTCCTTGGTCGAATCTGATCCCTCGGCTTGCCCCTATCGTACTTCTACATGTGTTTCGCTGTTTCGAACGATAATCTCCTCACGGACATCTGCCCCTTCTGGCCCGAGATGCCCCAAATGTCAAGATGTGATATTGACTGCCCTTCGGGGTCATAGGTCCCACCAACCAGAACTCTACCCTCGTAAGTCATCTCACTAGAGCTATTTCAAACGACAAACCTCAAACGATATAATTCCTCTCAGGTTTTGATCGCCCAAGGAGTGACCCAAATGCCTTCCAATCACCAAACCAACTTTGTCCCATGTGCTAAAATAGGGAAATCCCCTTAGTGGACTCCTTAAAGTGACCAAATCTGAGGGAAGGTCAAGACAGGTGAGTCGTCGTGCCTCGTTTTCCATCCCTCCAACAATAACTTTAAAACAGCCATCCGGCCAGGGAAGTCCGACCCCTGGGACCCGAATCATCCAAACTCCCTCCTGTGAACTGCTAATGACAACTTGGATTATATGTTAGATTTATCAAATGTTGGATTATCCAATCTAAATCCATATGTAGGGATTTGGCTAACGTTTACATGCTTTCATGCTTAATTGTGCTCACCACTCCTTTATCTGCAAAATATATGGAATCGGGTGCGGGACCTTCGGGAGCCGTCATGGAAAAAGAAAAAGGAAAGAAAATAGGTAAGGCACCCCACAGGAAAGAAGATAAGGATGAGATGAAATATCAGTTCCAAGGAGAACCATTGAAATCCAAAGTCACCACTGAGTGGAAGCAGGTCTCTGACACAAACATCAGACACATAGACATTGACAAATTCAAGCAAAGGGTCAGGATCCACCCTACCATGGAGAATGCAAGACTAATCTGAAGCAATGGGCTAGCTAAGGCTATGGGCTTCCCTCCTCCTATTTTCACCCCTGAACTAGTAATGGCTTGTAGGGAGGCATATTAGCCGAAGACCCAAACCATAGTGGATAGGGATGGAAATATTTTAGCCAACATGTCTGCTAAGACAATAACAAAGATGTTTCATATCTCTACCTTCGGGGAGATGGAGAGACCAACCATAAGTGATGGTAAGGAAATGTGCGAGGAGGACCCACACAAATTTAAGAAGCTCGTAAATTAGTTTTGGCTGAAGGAGAAGAGGGGCAGTGCTGCCAAGGTTCCCCAAGAACTGTTTCGAAGTGAATTTTATGAAGATTACCATGATTTGGTAAAAATGTTAAGCAAGGTAAGGGGCCTTCCAACTGCTACCTATTTCCAAGAGTGGATGGTTTGCTTCATAGAAGAGATCCTCTAAGGTGAGGTCATGTTCTATTGGGCAGGGATAATCAGTGATTGCTTCCATGAGCAATTTATGGCTATCAAGAAGACCTCTAAATTCTACATGAAATATTATTCGGTTTACTTGTTGGTCGAACAGAGGCAATACAATGGCTTGCTTAGAGCTCCAGATGAGGAACCTGGTAGGGAGCTAAAATTTTATGACAAATACCCCCAACGAAAATACAGGAACTTCAAGAAGGATTATTGCAGGGTCAATGATGCTTTCATAGGTCATATCATCAAGTTGCTCGAGGGTGAGTTTGAGAGGCGAGTCTCCCACAGTGCCAACACTTTCCTGAAACAGTTTTTTTTTGTTCATCCAATATCCAAAGTTTACATATATTCATGCAGAAGGCTTCTTAGAAAGAACAAACAAGTTGCCTCGGTATCCTAATGATCAGATAATACTGTTGGAGCTCTCACGACAGTTGCAGCATGTGCACACCCTCTTGAGCGGCAAACGTAAGGCACAGATTCCTTATCCCCTCCCCTTCAACCAAGGGTTATACAAACTCCATACCTCTCAATGAGTCGACAATTCAAAGGAGTTGGTCAAATACCATTTGAGAATCCACACTGCCCGGCCACAGATGGATCCCTATGGCCATATATAGAAGATGCTTGGACCTGAATATGCCCTTTACATAGCATTGAGGATTTCAGGGCTAATTGCAAAGATGACAATGAGGTGAATATGAGGCATTATATGAGGATGACTACATACTTTCTAATGAAGGTCAATCTATTCCCAATGTCTGATCAAGTGGAAGAAATGAAAGCATGATCACGGATCCTTGGTATAATGCAATTGCTAATTTTCCACTACCACTGATTGATTAGGATGAGAAAGAGGTTGACAACCTCAACATTCTAACCAAGCCCATCGAGGCTCAAACAAAAGAATGGATTGATGGGAAGGTTGCCAAATTGAAACAACAAGAGGTCACTTTGACCTATGAGGGCCTTAAGGAAGAACCTAAAAGTGAAACCAATAGTGGGACAGTTGTTGCCCCATCATGGGAGACTTTGAAATCCCCTTCGGTTACCAGGTCAAGAAAAAGAAAAGAAACTAATGAGCAATAGCCTAATCCAAAGGTGTATGTAAGAAAGGCCTCAGAAAGTGAACCTTCCAAGAAACATAAGAGTTTGGGCAGTGTCATAGAGATTCCTATTACTCAAGAAGATCTGCTCCATGAGGGAGAGGAAATCGAGGCTAAACAACCAAAATCTCCACCTTTCAGCTCCATTGTTACTGCTCCTTTTCCCACTTCTCAGGCGTTAGTTGCTACTTCCCTACCTACGGTGGACATCTCGGTCCACATTGCCTCTTCTTCACTTACTAGATAGGTCGTAATGATTGACTCTTCTTCTACCACCACCTCTCCACTCTCTTCCACTTCCATGTATCTAACCACATCTCTCTCATTCATAACAATAATGATGCCCATGCCCCCACTCTCACTCTCACTTCAGGAGGCATTCTCTCAACATATGAATAAGGTTCCTACGAAGATTTTTGAAGTCTTGATGAACTTGGATATACAGGTTGCCTTGGCGTAGATCCTTGCTAGTATCCCCACCTCCACTCTTCCAACTGAAACACCTGAAATGAAAGCCACAATGGAAATATCCGAGGAGTGGGAATGATGAGAGAAGGAAGCCACAAAGTCATTGGAGGAAGAAGCGGATGACTACCATGAACACCCAGAGCACCAACATTTACAAATTGATAAGGTAGTCCATGAAGGAGAGGAAACTGAGTCCTCTGAGGGTGGTAGAAAAATATGTTGTAACCAAATATATCATAGAAACCTTTGATGCAAACCAAGAAGAAGAGTTATCTCGACAATTAAAGGATGTTGGAGAAGAAGTGGAAAGACCACCTCCTGAAGAAGAAAAAGAATCTAGTGATAGAATGGAAGAGGACACCGAACTTCCAATCGGGGAGCAAGAAGAAATCCCTAAACATGGTAAAGGGGTGCCTCTCTCAGAAGGGAAATAGGAACAAGAAAAGAAAGAACAAAAATATGTGCCACCTCAATGCAAGGAGGAGGAGAGTAAAGAAGAAGATAAGCCCCAAGAAGAGCCTCAAGCTAACAAGAGTCCTGAGGCAGAGCAACCCGAGGAACATGGGCATGAAAAAGAGAAGAAAGAAAAGGATATTAAAGGGGAGGAAAGCCCCAAGGAATGCATGCCCACCAAGTCACCCATCAAACACACAGTGTTCATCTGAGACTCTGATGAAGAAGGAGAAGACACAAGGACAGAGTAGGATGCTCCTGATGATAAAGAGATTAAAGTCAGAGGTGACGAAGAAGAAGGGGATCGTGAACCGCCCAAGGAAAAGTCTCAGATGCTTGAGTGGCTAGAAAAGTAACTGGAGAAGAAAGCTCCTACTCCAAGATATCCAAAAGCAAGGTTAGAGGCCATCTTAGCCCGGGTTCATTTCAACACCAAGAAAGAGAAGAAGCCCAAAGTTAGATCCAAGCTGACAATGGATGTTTTTGGATCTAAGACCATGTAGGTAGCCACGCTGGTGGTGGTAGAAGAAGGGGTAAGCTACAACGTCTCCACCATCAACTTGGGGACAACTTATAGAGAGCAAAAAATTGATCATCTCCAAGATTTTGTTACCACAGTGGTGCATTTGATACAAAAGGACAAGGTCTCCAGGGAGGAGCTAAAGCCACAGCTGGCTGATTTGACAACCTATATTCAACAATGGTCATCAACGGAGGAGCTTCCCACCACATCCTTGACATCACCATAGTTGTTGTCCAAGGAACAAATTGACAAACTCAAAAAGAGGAAGAACTGGACTAAGACCATGGAAGATTGGTTCTGACAAGTCATGTATGTTGGAAACATGGGCATCAGTCGTGCTATCAAGACAGCAAATAAATTATAGGAAGTCCAAAAATCCCTTGAGGGCACGAGGGAGTTCTGCATTCACTTCCTAGGGATATATGAATCCACCTACCCTAAGATTGAGGCTATCCTCAAGCTACCTCAGAAAACATGGGAAAAAGAGCTTGCATTCGCGAAACACGATCACTAGCTAGTTGAAATATGGAAGATGGACTTTGACCACAGAAAGGAGATCATGGAATAAGTGCTCCACAAGGTGGAGCCTAACATTGATTAGACAAAGGATGTTAAGACTGATTGTATCTAGTATTTGAAGTTAATGACAGGTTATGATGTTCCCACCGTCGAGATTGATCCAGAAAAGATAAAGCATTATTTCCATAAGAAGATGGAAGATGGAATGTTGGGTGAGCTCACCACGAATTTCATGAATTTTGTTGCTCGGGCTCTTGCCCAATCTAAACACATGAGGGACAATACTACCAAGTATGATGGAGATTGGGATACGCTCATAGAATGATCCAAGCTGTGGAACTACCAAGTGCTCCAATCCAACATAATGGAGGTTGACAAGCTCCAAGCATTAATACACAAGCTTAAGGAGTATGCCACATTGAAGAAGCAAGAAGGAAACCCATTGATGACAAGCTCTTCATGGAATAGTTGCAGCAAAGGAAATCAGCAAGAAGACAAAATGCTACAGTGTTGCCACTAGAGAACAAAATAGGGAAGAGACAAAGATGTAATTTTAAATTGTAATATATTTGGGGGTAGGTGAAACCCCAGTTTGTAGTGAATCTTGGCCACACAATGCAAATCAATCTTGGCCATTCATTTTTTTTTTTGAACACTATAAATAGGGGGTATCCTCTCATTTTTAGGAGAGAGTTGATTTGTTGTAAAGATATGCTGCAGAAATTTTATTGGCTTTGGTGGATTCCTGAGTTTCTTTGCATTTTTCATGATTCATCTCCCATAATTAGCTGATTTAGATAGATTTACTTTTTTTTCTTTATGGTTTTAAATTACTTTAGTAGATTAGTTGATGTTGTTCAATGGTTGTGAATATTTATGTTGTGTTGATGACTTTCTTGTCCATACTTTTTGTTGTTGATGGTGAATAGCTATGTAAAGTTAGTCTACACATAAACTAAAGTTGCTCTTAAACTTCTATCTTTTATTCATGCATGTTTATGGTGAATGACTGGTTGAACATTTGTAGTCCTTAGAAGCTTGCACAAGTTTTATGATACTGGGAGTTAATCTGGTTAAGTGAAACTATGTTTTGAGGAAGCTATCCACAGTAGAACCCTCCATGATCATTGTTCATTGCAAAAGTTTAGATCCAGGAACCTTTTCTCTTCCCTGCCCTTTTTTTTTAATAAGTGACCTATGTTAAGGTTCATTGCACATTGTAAAGCCAAATCTTAAGATAAAATAGAATTCTATGATTGTTGTTCAAACCTGCAGCTAACTGCACTCTAGCTTCCCATCTTAGAAACTACATTTCAAGATTCATCTCGCATCAAGCTATGTAAGTCCAACTTGTGATTCTAGCAAATCATGTGAAACAACTGAGGTATTCCAAGCACTATCAAGACCTGACATTAGAGACCTTGGGATAGTGTTATGCAATCTAATTGTGGAAGATTGTCTTTCAAGAGAGGTGATGCACCTATGCATTACCTGTGTTAATAAGTGCATAAAAAACACATCAACAAAATTAGCGCTAGAAGGAGGGCCGAGTTAAGCTGGATCAAATTGCATCATTCTCCCCTGAAATATTTCAAAGAGTTCTAAGGTCAACACCAAACAAAGGGGAATTTCAAGAGTTGCAGCCCCCCACAAGGGCTAAGCAAACCAAGGGAGGGGATGCCACCTCTTCCTCTTCCTCCATCTCTTCCACTTCTCTTTCACCTTCACCTTTCTCCATATTTCATCCATCCTCCACGCAACCACTCCAAATTTCTTTTGGGCCTCATCCTTCCCATAGCTAGGGAGTGACCTCAACATCGGTCTTCCAAGTCCAAGGTGCAGTCCCAACTACCGCTGCCCCTGTGCAGCCCCAAGTTATTATTCCTCAATAAAAAATATCGCCTCTGCTTCCCCTCATGGATTAGTTGGTGCAAAATCCTTCTCCACTACACTTCAATGCTTTCCATGACATGCCTAAGAATCCAAAGATCTTTTGCATGAAGTTCAATCCTCACAATCCACAGAGGACGGCAAAAGAACACATTAAGATATTTGAAATAGCAATCAAAGATATGGAGATCGATCATGAGGACGTGGCATGTCGGCTTTTTCCATACTCATTAGGAGAAGATTTTTATTGGTATATCAACTTTCCAAGGGGGTCTATTACTTCATAGGACCTTCTAATGAATGCTTTCCTCCAGAAATAAAAAAAATTGATCATCCCTTCAGAACTGTACCGATAGTTTATGTCTGTCCGCAGGGAAATTAATGAATCAAACAACTCTTTCAATGATCATTTCCATCGCGCCTACATGAGACTTCAACCCCCTTACATGCTCAATGATGATGTTGCCCTACCCATCTATTATGCAACATTGGACAATCTTACGTTGGCATTAGTGAAGAGAATGCGCCCGCCGCTCACCACGCTGGTAAATGCCTCTTCAGAGGTAGACATTGCCAGTACTGATTTGGGACAAAAAAAATTCAGTCTATTGCCCTCTTTGGGTCCAATGGCTCATCCGATGCAGGTCCAAGGGCTCAACCAAGTGTTTACTTATCAGAACCCTCTTATGAACCAGGTGCCTCAATTGCCCATAGTCCCACATCCAGGACAGCTGATGAACCAGGCGCATCTCGTGCCTTCATACTTGCAGCTTCAACAATAGTCAACCTACACCTAGGTTCCCCAGTAACAACAAGCATATCAACAACAGCCTCAAGTGCCCCTATACCTGCAAGGGCCAAAATTTCCTCTAGCAAAATAAAATCAACCAGTTGCCCCACCCATTTTCCTTCAAAATCAAGTGTCGCAACCAAGTAATACCAAGAAAGATCGACTTGATGAGCTTACCAAAATGACAAATAAAATGTCAATGGAGATGACACACCTGAGAAATAGAATAATCAAATGTATGCCTCCCAATGTAGCCTCTTGGTTAATCTCAATCGAGACAATAGAGATAACATAGATAATAGGGATAATTGTGAAGCAGGTCCCTCATCATGACATAATTATGAATGAGGGAAGAATTCCAATCAGAATTTCAAAAGGAGACCCTCCCAGAGGTAGAATTAGGCATGGAAAATGAGGCCCAACAATGGGGGTGTTCCCACTCCTCTTGATCAACTTGTCAGTAATGAGAAGACAACTAGTGGAGTGTACCTTGCTGAGGTTGCCTTATCCGAATAGTGCCAGATTCATAAGATGAGCAGACATTTCGAGTTAGATTATCCTGAATTTTACACAGCCACAAAAATCTCTCAAGTAGAGGCCTAGAATGTCATTGACAGTGCAAAATGTAGAGACCTTGTTCCCTTTGAGCCTTATGACTCCTCTTGTCTCGTAGTCAACCAAGCACAATTCTCGCGGAGCGACTGCAATGAGCCTGAGATTGAGGCTACTGCTACCAAGAATAAAGAAGTAAAAGAGGTAAGTAACGAAGAAACCTTGTCTCATCTTTTTGCTTATGTAGGAAATTGTCCAATAGATGAAGAATTGTATGTAGATGAGGTTCAAATGTTCCACCAAAAAGTGACTCCCTACTACCTTAGGAATAGACAGGTGGGTGGACCTTTTACAACTTCCACTTTTCCCAACAACTTCAACACCCTGCCTAACCCCAATGCCAACAATAATCCTAGCTTTCCTCATATACCCACTCAATATCTCAACAAGGATAGGTTACCAAATCACCTGCAAAATCAACTTCAAGGTTAACCCAAAATTAGTCAAGCCAAACAAAAGCCCAGCTTGTTAGCTCCACCATAGGCCGAGCATTCAAATCTAAAATTGAACAAATGGGCAAATACGTTGCTGAGGAGTTCAAAAAGATCAAATTCAGTTTGTCTGCCTTTGTGTTAATTAAAGTCCCAACCGTCAGACATGCCTTCTTAGAGTCATTAATGGGACTCCTTCCTCTAAGGCATCACAAGAAATACTAGCCACAAGATTTTCTTTTGAAGACCCTCCAAATGAACCTATTATTCAGCAAATTCAATGCAAGAAGGTTGATCCACCTCAAGGTCAGTTGACGGGTAAGCAGCTTGCCAAAGAATTGAATTAGTACAATAGGAAAATCTCCAAGGATCAGCCCTCTAGGAAGACTAAGGATAGGATTGGCGATAAGAACCAAGCTCAAGTAGCTCAGATAGATACACCCATGGGCCTCTTCCAAGGAAAGTTGGAAACACCGCTCTTCCTTACCACCATTCAGATATTCGAAAAGAATTTTCATCATTGCTTGATTAACTCCAGAGCATCAGCCAATGTCATGCCTCTAGCCATATGCAAAGCACTTGGGATTACCCCCACCCCCTCAAGGAGAAAGGTGACCCAACTAGACAAAACTAAGGTAAACATTGTTGGAGAGATGAATTGAATCCCAATGCAGATTGTTGCAGATCTGAGGGTGCTACAAGTTATTGATAGCCAAGTTGCAGATATCCCAGATACATATGGAATTATCTTGGGACGGTACTTCACCTATACATTGAATGGATATGCTGCAACAAATTTTCCTCACATGTGGTTGCCATGGAAGGGACTTCCAAATCATATTTGCATAGATCGGGAGCTACGCATGAAATTCATGATTACGAAATATAACAACACCACCAATGAGGTGTTGTTCATTGAAACATAATTGAGAAATTACTACCCCTTTGCTTATCAAAAAGAAGAGGAGCCACAAGAGAAAGAACTACTTGCGGAGGTCTTCTTGGTACAAGGCTTCCCTCCCACCAACTTGATCCATGGGCCTCAAAGTACATAAATGTTAGTGGAACAAGAAGATGAAGAGCCATATAAAAATGGAAATTTACGATTGCTAGATAGATTCCAAGACTTCATGGAGAAATGCGTACAAGATCAACTCAGCTTGGGTGCGAGAGTGGACTTCCAAGATCTCTTACTACCAAGCTGGTGCAGGGTACACAATGTTTCCCACTCCGAGTTTGAATGTTGCTTATGCCAAACAACAATAGAACATGTCAAAGGGTTAGTTGCTCCTCAGATGGAGATGTCAACAGGGCAGCTCTCCCTCAATCATACCGAATCAACATCCACTTTGCAAGTCGTAGATAACAAATTGCATCCTAAAGGGAATGAAAACATTCTCGGCCCCGGCGTCAAAGAGCCTTCCAAATTCTGGACATTACAATTTGATGGATCCAAGTCAAAGCAGGGAGTCGGTGTCGGATTTGAACTCATCAGCCCCACAGGTAAGACCTACTTTGTTGCCCATAGACTTTAATTTTATTGCACCAATAACATAGCAGAGTATGAAGCCTTAGTTCATGGTCTTTTAATGGCTTTGAGAAAGAATGCTAAAATGTTGCAAGTTTTTGGTGATTTTGAATTGGTGGTCAAAAAAGTTAGGAAATTTCACTCAAGTCACAACAGAAGATTGGAAAACTATTGGCATAGAGTTTGCGATCTCCTAAAGAGTCTAGATGCATTTAATTTACAGTTGATCCCACGTTCCAAGAATCATACAGTTGATGCCTTGGCTCAAGCAGCCAACACTTTGCAACCCCTGTCCTTATCTAGCCTCAAGAAATTCACAGTTGAGTTGACTTCTACACCATTTGTTTTGAACAATGTCACTCACTTCCAAGTCTTCAATGATGATAAGCATATCCTAGAATTCATCACAAACTTTGATGTATTCACCACACAAATCATTGATGAAGCTAATCCAGAAGAGGATGAATTAGATATAGAAAGAGTTATTAACCTCAAGACCAACACAATTCCCAGAGGTATGGTTTAGCTAGAGTGTATATTTGATTTAGATCATATTAGAGACCAAGACCAGCTAGCAAAGAAGGAATCCATTAATAATCAATGTGATGTCCACAACCTCGAAACAACCGAGGAAATCAAAAAAAAAAATATCGGCAAGGTATGTACTACAGAAGAAAAGAAGGGGATCATTGATGCTCTTCAAAAGTATCACGATGTGATAGCATGGAGTTATGAAGACCTGAAGACCTATGACACCTCTATCATCACACATACCATCCCTCTCAAGCCTAATGTGCAGCCATTTCGCCAACGGCAACGCCTTATCAATGCCTTGCTAAAATCAATCATCTACAAAGAGGTACAAAAATTACTTTCAGCCGAAATAATATTTCCAGTCATACATTCCATGTGGGTAGCCAACCTGGTCCCATTTAGAAAAAATAATGGAGAAATCAAATTGTGTTTGAACTTTCACAATCTGAATAGAGCCTCGAAGAAGGACAATTATCCAGTGCCATCATTGGATGAGGTACTGTAGATAGTCAATGGTTCGCAAATGATGTCCTTCCTCGATGGGTACTCTAGGTACAATCAAGTGATGGTGCAGTATGAAGAATTCCATAAGGCAGTGTTCACCACTAAGTGGGGGACCTTTGCTTACAGACGCATGTCGTTTCGATTCATCAATGTTGAAGCAACCTTTCAGCGTGCCATGGACATCGCCTTTAAGGATCTGATTGGAAAGTGCATAATCATCTACATGGATGATTTAACCATGTTCTCTAAGAAGCAAAGCAATCATGTATCTTACTTGTGCAAAGTATTTCAAAGGTGTCGAGAATTCAGAGTTTCTCTTAACCCAAAGAAGTGCATCTTCAAAGTCACAAAAGGGAAACTACTTGGGCATGTTATCTCAGAATGGGGAATCTCCATTGATCCTGAGTGCATTCAGTCATTATTGAAGATTTAGCTGCCAGGCAGCAAGAAAGAACCCAAATCTTTCTTCAAAAAGATCAACTTTGTGTGAAAGTTTATTACAGGCTTTGCTGAAATTGTCAAGTCACTCAACACCATGTTGAAACAAGATGCTAAGATTGAGTGGACCCCGAAGGTGAAGCAGGCCTTTGAAGAAATTAAGCAGGAAATTACTGAGGCACCAGTGCTAGTTAGTTTGGATTATCTAAACCCCTTCTACATCTATTCATTCACTTTAAATCATTCATGTGCCAACATTTTAACCCAGAAAGACAATGATGGAAATGAGCACCCAATTGCTTTCATGAGTGCTCCCTTGAAAGACGTCGAGCTGCGGTATCATAATGTGGAAAAATAGGCATATGGCCTTATTAGAGGAGTGAAGAAGTTCAGACATTACATCTTACACAATAAGGTGTTTGCCATAATTCTTGATCCTGCATTAAAGACACTACTCATGCAAAATGAGTTGGGAGAATGAAGGGAAAAGTGGGTCACATTGTTGTAGGAGTACGACATGGAAACTCAGCCCATGAAATTAGTAAAAGGATAGGCACTCACCCGAACGATAGCTAAAACAACAACCGAAGTAGGACCTGAGCTTACAATACAACAGTATCAACTTGAAGACGTTTTCATAGGGGAGTGGTACGATGAGATAGTCTACTATCTGTTGAATCACAAGTGCCCACCCCACTTGCAAGGAGTCCAAAAGCATGCTCTCAGGCTGAAGAGCAGTAACTACATGCTGTAATGATCCATTTTATATAAGAGGAATCATGAAGGTGTCTACCTGAGATGCCTTGGCAAAGAAGAAGCTGATAGGGTCTTGAAGGAATTTCACGACAGATTCAGCACTGGTCATTGATCAGGCCCTTCGACTGCTCATCAAATCTTGAGAGCAGGTTACTATTGGCCAACAGTCTTCAAGGATGCTCACAACCATGTTTGTACGTGCCACATCTTCTAGACCACCGCAACCAAAGAGAAGAATGTTGTTGTCCCGTTGCAACCAGTTGTGTAGGTGAGGCCGTTTGCGTAGTGGGGTCTCAACTTCATTGACCTGATAAGCCCACCATCATTTGCAAGACACAGGTACATTCTAACCGCTTCAAATTATTGCACTAGATGGAAAAAATCCATTGCATGTAGACAATGCACAACTGAGGTAGTTACAAATTTTCTTGAGAGTTTTACTTTAAATTGTTTTGGCTGTCCTTATGCATTAGTGTGTGACAATGGCCCTGCATTTTTCTCGATCAAGTTTTCCAGCTTGGCTTTTGATTACAGAATTTCCCTCAAGTTTTTGTCTAACTACTATCCCCAGGGTAATGGCCTAGCAGAATCCACAAACAATTATCTGATCACCACGATCAAGAAATCGCTTGATAGGAATCCCAAGGATTGGCACATCCAGCTCCATTTCACCCTTTGGGTAGATCGCACCCTCCACAAGGTTGCCCTAGGCAATTCCCCGTTCTATCTTGTTTATGGCCTAGAGCCTATATTCCCAATCCACCTAAAAATCCCCACCCTCCACTTCATCAATGACTTTTATGAAGGAGATCATAGAGAAGCCCGCCTAGCTGAGCTACTGCATCTAGAAGAGGTGCGTGACCATGCAATAGAATTTTTTTCCAAACACTAGGTTGTAGTTAAGAGATGGTTTGACCACCAAGCCAAAATCAAGGCCTTTAGGATTGCAGATTTAGTCCTATGTTGGGACAAGGCCCATGAAAAGAAAGGGGGACATAACAAATTCGACAAGCTTTGGCTTGGCCCCTTTCAAATAGTTGAAATCTTGGGAGACAATGCTTTTTGTTTGAAGACCCTAACTGGTGAGGACGTCCCGTTTCCTGTCAATGGGAAGCACTTAAAGCGTTACTTCCAAGTTTGAGCTCTTTCAGAGCTATTCTTGTAAATACTTGTACATTGATTAGAGTAGGTCACTTTCAGTTTGCCTTTGTCTCGTTGTTTTGCGTCGTTGCGTTTTGCTCATCTCCCGGCTTTTTGTTTTAACAAGGGTGTTCTTCGTTGTTGTTGCGATGGTCATGCTCATTCAATGAATGGTTCACTTTGATGTCTACCCTTAGTGTTCTCTGGCTAAATATTCATTCTCAATTATTGGTCCCTGATAGCTACCTCATAATGACTTCCCTATTTGAACTATGCCTTAGAACTCGACCCTTTGTTGAATATTTTTATGTTCATCTCAGATCCTGCATCAAAACACATATTAATTACTTCCAAAGGGTTGTACAGTAGCTGTTATGATGACTTGGCAAGTGAAAAATCTTAAGTTCGCTCCAGTGACCACTATGGTTCTCAAACCTATCATAGGCTTCAGTGCTTACACGGTTGAGCAAGAAAGATAAGTATGAAAAGAAATATCTAAAGAAATAAATGGAAAATAAATTTTGAAATTAAGCAATTGTATGGGTATGCGAATAACTCTACCGAGGCTATGGACGCCCGATTGGCAGTAGAGCAATATTTGTGGGGTCACAACGACAACTCCGCTGGGGCTATGAAAGCCTGACTGGCAGTAGGGAAATGTCCAAGTTACTTTTTGGGTTGGATGATTTATGTAGCTTGCTCAATTTGATTGATCATTATCTGTCACATTTTCTAAGGAATGGAATGAATTCACCAAGCACACACTTCTAAGATGTTTCATAGGTTGACTCAATTAAAGACACCATTCTCCTAATTCACTTTTGGAAGTCGGCACCTGGATTGCGAAACTGAAGATTTTGGGTTCTGAATGAATACTTATCCTCAGAACACTCAGGATCATTCCCTGGAAAATTTTCCATTTTTTGTGCCCTCAATACACACACTCCATTTGGAACGGGGACCCTCTGTCCTTCACCTTGATGGTTCATTTTGTTGTTGCCTCGTTTTGTGTGCCCCCTACTTTTGTGTCCCAAATGGTTAGTGAGCCCCAAAAATGTCATCTCAAGTCAACCATGTTTCACCCCCCTCAATTTTTCTAAGTTTTATGTCTTTTGCGGGGACCCCTTGGCAGTTTGCCTCTATTGGCGTCCCTAGAGCTCTACGAGCCCGGGCTTCCTTATTGCCACCTTATCATAGAGGGATGCCTTCCTTTCGCTATCCGACCATCGCAAAACTGCATAAGTTAGGAGAGAGTCATCAACCCTTTCAGGTTTGTGCCCATGAGACTCTATCCTCAAGGTGTTGCTCACAATTAGCTGATTACAAATGACTTCCTGGCCATCGCTTTCTGGCGCCCGAGCCCTGTCTTGTTACTTGCCCCTAAAAACCCACCTGAAAAATCCAAAGTTTGGGCTGGTATAAGACCCCGCCTAGCGGATGCCCGTTGGTAGAATGTCGTTTGCATCCCACTGTTTTGGGCAACCTTCACAACCCAGAAACCCAACCTTCGTACCTCGCCCCTTTTCTCGCTGTGCAACATTGTTCATGTCGTTTCAAATGGTCATATGCCATGTTCCCTTTGGGTCTCAGTTGGAAGACCTCAGTTCCTGGGTCACTGTGGTGACATCGCTGTTTCTTACAACATTCGAGCAACTGCCCTCCGCCCTCCGGCTCCCGACTTCCTCACGACCGTCAAACCAAAATGCCAAAGTGCCAAGTGTTCAATGTTTGGTGGGTTGTCCCCCACAGATTGTCGTCATCAAAATTCCACCCCGTCCCAGCCATTTCCAAGAGAGAACTGCCCCATCCTTTTGTTGCCTTGGGCTCGATCCTTTGTTTTCCTATGAGTTTCCCAAACTAAACAAAGAAAACATGGAGGCCAAATCCTTGGTCGGATCCGATCCCTTGGCTTTCCCCCATTGGACTTCTAAGTGTATTTCGCCATTTCGAATGACAATCTCCTCGCAGACTTTCGCCCCTTCTGGCCCGAGATGCCCCAAATGTTAAGATGTGATATCGATTTCCCTCTAGGTTCACAGGTCTCGCCAGCCGGAATTCCACCCTCGGAATGTCATCTCATCGGAGTCATTTCAAATGGCAAAACTCCTCTCAGGTTTCGATCACCTAAGGAAATCCAAATGCCTTCCAATCACCAAACCAACTTTGACCCACGTGCTGAAATAGGGAAATCCCCTTAGTGGACTCCTTAAAGTGAGCAAATCCAAGGGCAGGTTGGGACAGGCGGAACACTATGCCCCATTTTTTGTCCCTTCTGCAGTAACTTTAAAACAACCATCCGACTAGGGAAGTCCAACCCCTAGGACCCGAATCATCCAAACTCCCTCCTCTGAATTGCTAACGACAACTTGGATTATATGTTAGATTTCTTAAATGCTGGATTATCCAATCTAACTCCATCTATAGGGATTTGGCTAACATTTTTATGCTTTCATGCTTGATTGTGCTCACATCTCCTTCGTCTGTAGAATATATGGAATTAGGTGCGAGACCTTTAGCAACTGTCGCGGAGAAAGAAAAAGGAAAGAAAATAGGCAAGGCACCCTGCAGGAAAGAAGATAAGGATCAGATGAAATATTAGTTCCAAGCGGAACCATTCAAATCCAAAGTCACCACCAAGTGGAAGGAGGTCTCTGACACAAACATCAGACACGTAGACATTGACGAATTCAAGCAAAGGGTCAGGATCAACCCTATGATGGAGAATGCAAGACTAATATGAAGTAGTGGGCTAGCTAAGGCTGCAGGCTTCCCTCCTACTCTTATCGCCCCTGAACTAGTGATGGCTTATAGGGAGGCATACCAACTGGAGACCAGAACCATAGTGGACAGGGATGGAAATATTTTAGCTGACATGTCTGCCAAGGCAATAACAAATACCTTTCATATCCCTACCTTCAGAGAGATGGAGATACCAACCATAAGTGATGGTAAGGCAATGTGGGAGGAGGACCCACTCAAATGTAAGAAGCTCATAAATCAGTTTTGGTTGAAGGAGAAGAGGGGCAGTGTTGCCAAGGTTCCCCAAGAACTGTTCCAAAGTTATTTTTATGAAGATTACCATGATTTGGTAATAATGCTAAGTAGGGTAATGGGCCTTCCAACTGTTGCCTATTTCCAAGAGTGGATGGTTTACTTTGTAAAAGAGATCCTTTGAGGTGAGGTCATGTTTTATTAGGCAGAGATAATCAGTGATTACTTCCATGAGTAGTTTATGGCTGTCAAGAAGACCTCCAAATTCTACATGACATCCTATTCGATCTACTTGTTGGCCAAACAAAGGCAATACAGTGGCTTGTTCAGAGCTATAGATGAGGAACCTGGTAGGGAGCTAAAAGTTTATGACAAATACCCCCAACTACAATACAGGAACTTCAAGAAGGATTACTACAAGGTCAATGACGCTTTCATAGGTCATATCATCAGGTTGCTCAAGGGTGACTTTTAGAGGCGAGTCTCCCATAGTGCCAACGCTTTCCTAAAATAGTTTTCCTTTATGTTCATCCAATATCTGAAGTTTACATATATTTGTGCAGAAGGCTTCTCAGAAAGACCAAACAAGTTGCCCTGGTATCCTAATGATCGGATAATACAATTGGAGCTCTCATAGCAGCTACGACATGTTCACACCCTCTTGAGTGGCAAACATAAGGCATGGATTCCTTATCCCCTCTCCTTCGACCAAGGGTTATACGAACTCCATACCTCTTAGTGTTTTGACAATTCAAAGATGGAGTTGGTCGAATACCATTTGAGACTCCACATTTCCCGACCACGGATAGATCCCTATGGCCATATCAAGAAGATGCTTGGACCTAATTATGCCCATCTACATAGCGTTGAGGATTTTTGGGCTAATTGCAAAGATGACAATGAGCTGTGGATGAGGCATTATACGAGGATGACCTCATACTTTTTAAAGGTCAATTTGTTCCCAGTGCCTGATCAAGTGGAAGAAGATGAAAGCATGGTCATGGATCTCTGGTATAATTCAGTTGCTAATTTTCCACTACCATTAATTGATTGGGACAAGTAAGAGGTTGACGACCTCGACATTCTAACCAAGCCCATCGAGGCTCAAACAAAGGAATGTATTAATGGGCAGGTTGCCAAATTGAAATAGCAGGAGGTCACTTTGACCTATGAGGGCCTTAAGGAAGGACCTACAAGTGAAACCAGTAGTGGGACAGTTGTTGCCCCGTTAGGGGAGACTTCAAAATCCCCTCTGGTCACCAGGTCAAGAAAAGAAAATAAATTGATGAGCACCAGCCTAATCCAAAGGAGTATGCAAGAAAGGCCTCAGAAGGTGAACCTTCAAAGAAACATAAGAGTTTGGGCAACATCACAAAGATGCCTATTATTAAAGAAGAACCGCTCCATGAGGGAGAGGAAATGGAGGCTGAACAACCAAAATCTCCACCTGTTAGCTTCATTGTTGCTGCTCCTCCATTCGCTTCCTAGGCATTAGTTGCTACTTCCCTGCCTGCGGTGGATATCTCGGTCCACCTTGCCTCTTCTTCACCTACTGGATAGGTCGTAATGATTGACTCTTCTTCCACCACCACCTCTCCACTCTCTTCTGCTTCCATGTCTCTGACCACATCTCTCTCATTGGTAACGACAATGATGCCCATGCCCACACTCTCACTTCCAGAGGCATTCTCTTGACATATGCAGAAGGTTCATACAAAGCTTTCTAAAGTATTGATGAACCCGACTATTTAGGGTGCCTTGGCACAAATCGTTGCTAGTATTACCACCTCCACTCCTTCAACTAAACCACCCAAAATGAAAGCCACAATGGAAATATCCAAGGAGTGGGAATGATGAGAGAAGGAAGCCATAAAGGCATTCGAGGAAGAAGTAGACAACTACCATGAACACCCAGACCACCAACATTTACAAATCCATAAGGTAGTCCATGAAGGAGAGGAAACCGAGTACTCTAAGGGTGGTGAAGAGGAAGATTTTGGCACCAAATATATTGTAGAAACCTTTGATGCAAACCAAGAAAAAGAGCTAGCTCAGCAATTAAAGGATGTTGGAGAAGAAGTGGAAAGACCACCTCCCGAAGAAGAAAAAGAATTTAGTGATAGAATGGAAGAGGACACAAAACTTCCAACCAGGGAGCAAGAAGAAAGCCCTAAACATGGTAAAGGGGTGCCTCTCTCAGAAGGGTGGGAGGAACAAGAAAAGAAAGAATAGGAAGATGTGTCACCTCAACGCGAGGAGGAGGAGAGTAAAAAAGAAGATAAGCCCCAAGAAGAGCCTCAAGCTAACAAGAGTCCCGAAATAGAGCAACCTGAGGAACATGGGCATGAAGAAGAGGAGGAAAAGGATACTAAAGGGGAGGAAAGCCCCAAGGAATGCATGCCCACCAAGTCACCCATCAAACGTGCGGTGTTCATCTGAGACTATGATGAAGAAGAAGGAGAAGACACAAGGACGAAGCAGGATGCTCATGATGATAAAGAGATTGAAGTCAGAGGTGACAAAGAAGAAGGTGATTGTGAACCACCCAAGGAAAAGTCTCAGATGCCCGAGTGGTTGGAAAAGCAATTGGAGAAGAAAGCTCTTGCTCTAAGAGATCCAAAAGCAAGGTTAAAGGCCATCTTGGCCCGCGCTCAAATCAACACCAAGAAAGAGAAGAAGCCCAAAGTTAGATCCAAGTTGACAATGGATGTTTTTGGATCTGGGACCGTGTAGATAGCCATGTCGGTGGTGGGAGAAGAAAGGGTAATCTACAACGTCTCCACCATCAACTTGGGGACAACTTCTAGAGAGCAAAAAATTGATGATCTCCAAGAGTTTGTTACCACAGTGGTGCATTTGATACAGAAGGACAAGGTCTCCAGGGAGGAGCTAAAGGCACAACTAGCTGATTTGACAGCCTATATTCAGCAATGGTCATCAACGGAGGAGCTTCACACCACATCCTCAACACCACCATAGCCATTGTCCAAGGAACAAATTGACAAACTCGAAAAGAGGAAGAACTGGACTAAGACCATGGAAGATTGGTTCCAACAAGTCATGTATGCTGGAAACATGGGCATCAGTCATGCTGTCAGGATAGACAATAAATTCTTGGAAGTCCATAAAACACTTGAGGGCACGAGGAAGTTCTGCATTGACTTCCTAGGGATATATGAATCCACCTGCCCTAAGATTGAGGTCATCCTCAAGTTGCCTCAGAAAACATGGGAAAAGGAGCTTGCATTCACCAAACACGATCACTAGTTGGTTAAAATGTGGAAGATGGACTTTGACCACAAAAAAGAGATCATGGAATAAGTGCTCCACAAGGTGGAGCTTGACATTGATTGGGAAAAGGATGTTAGGAATGATTGTATCCAGTATTTGAAGTTAATGACAGGTTATGACGTGCATGCCGTTGAGATTGATCTAGAAAAGATAAAGCCTTATTTCCATAAGAAGATGGAAGATGGAATGTTGGGCGAGCTCACCACAGATTTCATGAATTTTGTTGCTCGAGCTCTTTCCCAATCTAAACAAGTGAGGGACAATACTGCCAAGTATGATGGAGATTGGGATACGCTCACAAAATGATCCAAGAAGTGGAACTACCAAGTGCTCCAATCCAACATAATGGAGGTTGACAAGCTCCAAGCATTAATTAGCAAGCTTAAGAAGTATGCCACTTTGAAGAAGCAGGAAGGAAACCCAATCATTGATGACAAGCTCCTCATGGAATAGTTGCAACAATGGAAATCAGTAAGAAGAAAAAATGCTACAGTGTTGCCACTAGAGGACAAAATAGGGAAGAGACAAAGATGTAATTTTAAATTGTAATATATTTGGGGGTAGGTGAAACCCTAGTTTGTAGTGAATCTTGGCCACACAATGCAAATCAATCTTAGCCATTCATTTTGCTTTTTGAACACTATAAATAGGGGGTCTCCTCTCATTTTCATGAGAGATTTGAGTTGTTGTAAAGACATGCTACAAAAATTTTAATAGAAATTCATTAGCTTTGGTGGATTTCTAAGTTTCTTTGCATGTTTCATGATTCATCTCCCATAATTAGCTGATTTAGATAGATTTGCTTTGTTGTTCTTTATGGTTTTAGATTACTTTAGTAGATTAGTTGATGTTGTTCAATGGTTGTGAATATTTATGTTGTGTTGATGCCTTTCTTGTCCATACTTTTTGTTGTTTGCTGATGGTGAATGGTTGTGTAAAGTTAGTTTGGACATAAACTAAAGTTGCTCCTAAACTTCTATCTTTTATTCATGCATGTTTATGGTGAATGAATGGTTGAACATTTTGAGTCCTTAGAACCTTACATAAGTTTTATGATACTGGGAGTTAATCTGGTTAAGTGAAACTATGTTTTGAGGAAGTTGTCCATAGTAGAACCCTCCACGATCAGTGTTCATTACAGAATTTTAGATCCAGGAACCTCTTCTCTTCCCTGCCCTTTTTTTTTTTTTTTAATAAGTGACCTATGCTAAGGCTCATTGCACATTGTAAAGCTAAATCTTAAGATAAAACAATAGTTTATAATTGTTGTTCGAACCTGCAGCTAACTGCACTTTAACTTCTCATCTTAGAAACTCCATTTCAAGATTCATCTCGCATCCAGGTACGTAAGTCCACCTTGTGATTCCAGCAAATCACATGAAACAACTGAGGTATTCCAAGCACTATCAAGACCTGACATTAGAGACCTTGGGATAGTGTTCTGCAATTTGATTGTGGAAGATTGTCTTTCAAGAGAGGTGATGCACCTATGCATTACCTGTGTTGAGAAGTGCATGAAAAACACATCAACAGAACTGGCGCTAGAGGGTCGAGTTAAGCTGGATCGAATTGGATCGTTCTCCCCTAAAATATTTCAAAGAGTTCTAAGATCAACATGAAACAAAGGGGAATTTCAAGAGTTGCAGCCCCCCACAAGGGCTAAGTGAACCAAGGGAGGGGATGTCGCCTCTTCCTCCATCTCTTCCACTTCTCTTCCACCTTCACCTTTCTCCACCTTTCATCCATCCTCCACATAGCCACTCCAAAATTCCTTCAGGCCTCATCCTTCCCACATTTGGGGAGTGACCTCTACTCCGACCTTCCAAGTCCAAGGTGCAATCCCAACTGTCGATGCCCATGTGCAGCCCCAAGTTACTATTCCTCAACAACAAATACCACCTCCACTTCCCCTCATGGCTTGGTTGGCACAAAATCCTTCTCCACTGCACTTCAATGTTTACCATGACATGCCCAAGAATCTGAAGAGCTTCTGCACGAAGTTCAATCCTCGCAATCCATAGAGAATGGTAGAAGAACACATTAAGATATTTGAAACAACAATCAAAGATATGCAGATCGATTATGAGGATGTGACATGTCGGCTCTTTCCATACTCGTTAGGAGAAGAAGCTTTTATTTATATATCAACTTGCCCAGGGGGTCCATTACTTCATGGGACCTTCTAATGAATGCTTTCTCGCATAAATACAAAATTTTGATCAGCCTTTCAGAATTGTACCGACAGTTTATGTCTTTCCACAAGGAAATTAATGAGTGGATCAACTCTTTCAATGATCGTTTCCATCGAGCCTACATGATACTTCAACCCCCTTACATGCTCGACGATGTTGTTGCCCTGCCTATCTATTATGCAGCATTGGAAAATCTTACATCAGGATTAGTGAAGAGAATGCCCCTGCCGCTCACCATGCTGTAAATGCCTATTCAGAGGTAGTCATCACCATTACTAATTTGGGACAAAACATTTCCGGTCTGCTCCCCTCTTTGGGTCTAGTGGCTCATCCGATGCAAGTTCAAGTGCTCAACCAAGTGTTTACTCATCAAACCCCTCTTATGAACCAGGTACCTCAGTTGCCTATAGTCCCACATCCAGGACAATCGATGAATCAGGTGCCTCTTGTGCCTTCATACTTGCAGCTTCAGCAACAACCGACCTACACCTAGGTTCCCCAGAAGTAGCAAGCATATCAACAATAGCCTCAAGTGCCCCTATACCTGCAAGGGCCAAAATTTTCTCTAGCACAACAAAATCAGCAAGTTGCCCCACCTGTTTTCCTTCAAAATCAAGTGTCGTAGCCAAGCAATTTTGAGAAAGATCGACTTGATGAGCTGACTAAAATGATAAAGAAAATGTCAACGGAGATGACACACCTGAGAAATTAGAATAATCAATTGCAGGCCTCCCAACGTAGCCGCCAGGCTAATCTCAATCGAGACAATAGAGATAACAAAGATAATAGGGATAATCACAAAGCAGGTGCCTCATCAGGACAAAATTATGAATGAGGGCATAATTCCAATCAAAATTTTGAAAGGAGACCCTCCTAGAGGTAGAATTAGACATGGAACACGGGGCCCAAAAATGGGGGTGTTCCCACTCCTCTTGATCAACCTGCCAATAATGAGAAGATGAGTAGTGGAGTGTACCTTGTCAAGGCTGCCTTATCCAGATGGTGTCGAATTCATAAGACGACCAGACATTCCAAGTTGGACTATCTTGAATTCTAGATAGGCACAAAAATATTTCAAGTAGAGGTCTAGAATGTCGTTGATAGTGCAAACTACAAAGACCTCGTTCCCTCTGAGCCTTAGAATTCCTCTTGTCTCGTAGTCAACCAAGCACTATTCTCATGGAGGGACTACAACGAGCCTAAGATCAAGGCTGTCGCTACCAAGAATGAAGAAGCACAAGAGGTAAGTAATGAAGAAACCTTGTCTTAGTTTTTCACTTCCATAGACAATGGTCCAATAGATGGGGAATAATTATATGTAGATGAGGTTCAAATGTTCCACCAAAGAGCGACTCCCTACTACCTTAGGAATAGACAGATGGGTGGACCTTTTACAACTTCCACTCTACCCAACAACTTCAACACCTCGCCTAATCCCAATGCCATCAATAATCTTGGCTTTCCTTATGTACCCACTCAATATCTCAACAAGGATAGGCCACCAAGTCACCTGCAAAATCAACCTCAAGGTCAACCCCAAAATCAATCAAGCCAAACAAAATCCTAGCTTGCTAGCTCAGCCATAGGCCGAGCATTCAAATCTAAAATTGAACAAATGGGTGAATATGTTGCCGAGGAGTTCAAAAAGATCAAAATTAGTTTTTCTACCTTTGAGTTACTTAAGTCCAAACTGTTAGACATGCCTTCTTTAGAGTCATTAATGGGACTCCTTCCTCTAAGGCAACACAGGAAATACCAACCAAGAGAGTTTCTTTCAAAGACCCTCCAAATGAACCCATTATTTAGCAAATTCATGGCAAGAAGGCTGATCCACCTTAGGGTCAGTCGACAAGTAAGCAACTTGTCAAATAATCGGATTAGAACAATAGGCAAAGCTCCAAGGATTAGCTCTCTAGGAAAACTAAGGACACAACTAGCAATAAGAACCAAGTTAAAGTAGCTCAGATAGATACACCCATGGACCTCTTCCAAGGAAAGTTGGAAACACCGCCCTTCCTTACCACCATCTCGATATTCAGAAAGAATTTGCACAATTTCTTGATTGACTTCGGAGCATCAGCCAATGTCATGCCTCTAGCCGTATGCAAAGCACTTGGGATTACCCCCACCCCCTCAAGGAGAAAGGTGACCCAACTAGACAAAATTGAGGTAAACATTGTTGGAGAGATGAATCGGATCCTAATGCAAATTTTTGTAGACCCAAGGGTGCAACAAGTTATTGATATCTAGGTTGTGGATATCCCATATACATATGGAATTATCTTGGTATAAGAATTCACCCGTGCATTGAATGGATATGTTGTAACAATTTTTTCTCACATGTGGATGAGATGGAAGGGACTGCCAAATCAAATTCACATAGATCAGGAGCCACACATGAAATTCATGATTACGGAATATAACAACACCACCAATGAGGTGTTCGCTTAAACAAAATTGGGAAATTACTCCCCCTTTGCTTATCAAGAAGAAGCGGAGCTGCAAGAGAAAGAACTACTTGCAGAGGTCTTCTTGGTACAATGCAGTCCTCTTGCCAACTTGATCCATGCACCTCAAAGTACATAAATGTTAGTGGAACTATAAGATGAAGAGCCATATGAAGATGGAAATTTAGGATTGCTAGATGGATTCCAAGACTTCATGG
This sequence comes from Sequoia sempervirens, assembly GCA_007258455.2. NCBI lineage: Eukaryota > Viridiplantae > Streptophyta > Pinopsida > Cupressales > Cupressaceae > Sequoia > Sequoia sempervirens. Next base: position 133,775 of record VDFB02065372.1, read on the forward strand.
AGAGATGCGTACAAGATCAACTCAGCTTGGGTGCGAGAATGGACTTCCAATATCTCTTACTACCAAGCTGGTACAGGGTACACAATGTTGCCCACTCCAAGTTTGAATGTTGCTTGTACCAAACAGCAGTAGAACATGTCAAAGGGTTAGTTGCTCCTCAGACGGAGATGCCAGCAGGGCAGCCCGCCCTCAATCATACTGAATCAACATCCGCTCCACAAGTCGACCATGGAAAGGAGATCATGAAATAAGTGCTCCGCAAGGTGGAGCCTAACATTGATTGGAAAAGGATGTTAGGAATGATACTATCCAGTATCTGAAGTTAATGACAAGCTATGACGTGCCCGCCGTCGAGATTGATCCAAAAAAGATAAAGCCTTATTTCCATAAGAAGATGGAAGATGGAATGTCGGGCGAGCTCACCACAAATTTCATGAATTTTGTTGCTCAGGATCTTGCCCAATCTAAACAAGTGAGGGACAATACTGCCAAGTATGATGGAGATTGGGATACACTCACAAAATGATCCAAGCAGTGGAACTACCAAGTGCTCCAATCCAACATAATGGAGGTTGACAAGCTCCAGGCATTAATCAACAAGCTTATTGAGTATGCCACTTTGAAGAAGCGGGAAGGAAACCCAATCATTGATGACAAGCTCCTCATGAAATAGCTGCAGCAAAGGAAATGAACAAGAAGACAAAATGCTATAGTGTTGCCACTAGAGGAAAAAATAGGGAAGAGACAAAGATGTAATTTTAAATTATAATATATTTGGGGGTAGGTGAAACCCTAGTTTTTAGTGAATCTTGGCCACACAATGCAAATCAATCTTGGCCATTCATTTTTCTTTTTGAACACTATAAATAGGTGGTCTCCTCTCATTTTCAGGAGAGAGTTGAGTTGTTGTAAAGACATGCTACATAAATTTTAATAGAAATTCATTGGCTTTGGTGGATTCCTGAGTTTCTTTGCATGTTTCATGATTCATCTCCCATAATTAGCTGATTTAGATAGATTTACTTTGTTGTTCTTTATGGTTTTAAATTACTTTAGTATATTAGTTGATGTTGTTCAATGGTTGTGAAGAATTATGTTGTGTTGATGCCTTTCTTGTCCATAATTTTTGTTGTTTGTTGATGGTGAATAGCTGTGTAAAGTTAGTCTAGACATAAACTAAAGCTGCTCCTAAACTTCTATCTTTTATTCGTGCATGTTTATGGTGAATGAATGGTTGAACATTTGTAGTCCTTAGAAACTTGCACAAGTTTTATGATACTGGGAGTTAATTTGGTTAAGTGAAACTATGTTTTGAGGAAGTTGTCCATAGTAGAACCCTCCATGATCACTGTTCATTATAGAATTTCAAATCAAGGAACTTCTTCTCTTCCCTGCCCTTTTTCTTTTTTTTGTTTAATAAGTGACCTATGCTAAGGTTCATTGCACATTGTAAATCCAAATCTTAAGATAAAATATGATTTTATGATTGTTGTTCGAACCTGCAACTAACTACACTCTAAATTCCCATCTTAGAAACTCCATTTCAAGATTCATCTCGCATCCAGCTACATAAGTCTGCCTTGTGATTCCAAAAAATCACTTGAAACAACTGAGGTATTCCAAGCATTGTCAAGACTTGGCATTAGAGACCTTGGGATACTGTTCTGCAATCTGATTGTGGAAGATTGTCTTTCAAGAGAGGTGATACACCTATGCATTACCTGTGTTGAGAAGTGCATAAAAAACACATCAAAATGATTTTCATATGATAAAGATGGTTTTTTTGGTGGGTAAATAGATAATTCCTTCTGTTTGATTCCATTAGAAATGGTCATGCTTCCAGACCTACAATCAATAAGGGCAGTGACTGTTTCCAACCAAGGTCTTTCAAAAATTATTGGATAGCTTGTCTTTCTTTTTTTACTTTTCAAGACAAGGAAATCTATAGGATATTTCCATGTGTCAATAGTAACAATGACATTTTCAAGAATTCCTTCTGGTTTTGCAATTGATTGATCTACTAATTGTAAGACTGTGGTTGTTGGTTGAACACTTGTAATTCCCAATTTGTCAGTTGTTTCAGTTGTGATAACATTAATGGCAACCCCTAAGTCAATAAGGACATTTGAAATTTCAATTGCATTAATGTTAAGGGTAATCACTGGACTTCTCGGGTCGCCATACTTCTAAGGGATCAACTTCCCTGACAAAACATTAGATAGTTTCCCTCCAATTTTAATTGTGGAAGGTAACTTCTTTTTCCTTCCAGGTGTTTTGACACATAAAGACTTAACGACCTGGTTAATCTTTGGAATATCACAGATAGCTCTTAGAAGTGGAATCTTGATGTTAATATTTTTAAGTTCTCTAATAATTTGGGAATCTACCAAATCATCTTGTTTCTCCTCGGCTTGTTTTCCAACCATTGATTCTTGTTGAAATGGTGCAGGAAATGGTGCTTTTTTATTAGAAGAAATATCTTCACTCTTTTGCAATGTATCCTTCATCAAATCTTATTGTTGCTCATCCTTAGATAAATTTTTGATGGTACTAATCGAGTCCTAAATTGAATATCTTTTAAATAAATGTTTTTTAAACCAACTATATTAGAATCAACATTGTAAGCTAGTTGTTGAGGTTTAACATTTTTAGGATTGGGAATAGGCTGAGCTGGAATTCGACGTTGGTTTACTGCTTTAGAATTTGAAGGTTGAGTGGAACTAGGAAAAAGTGATTGATTTTGATTCCAAGGTCTTCTTGGTCCTTGATTTTTCCATTGAGGATTATTACCTTGGTTAGGTTGCCATTGAGGTTGATTAGGTTGCCATTAATATTGATTGGGTTGCCACTGAGGCTAGTTCCATTGAGGATTAGTCCATTTAGGTTGTCCCCAAGGTGGTACCCAAGATATTTTCATGGAAGGAGGTGGAATTGGCATTTGTTGGGTGTTCCACTAAGACTGTGGATTCCACTAACCAGGAGAATTCCACTGATTATTCCATTGATTTGAACCCCAATTGGCATTATTTCTAGGATTAGACTATCCTCCAAAAGTAGGATTAAGTTGTCTCTATCCTATATAGTTGAGTTCTTCCACAGGTGAAGATTGAGAAGGTTTCTTCAAATGATTTTTAATCTTTGGAAGGAGATTAAATTTACCAGTAGAATGCCTCTTCTCAAAAATATCACACAAATCTACTTGATTAAGAGGACATTCCCTTAATATATGTTTGTCTCTACACTTAGGACAATATATAGCCAATGGTTCTACTGTTCTTTTGTCAGGCTAAGAACTAAGATGAAGTACGATATCAATTTTTAAATTTTCTATTTCTTCCATGACCTTAGAAACATCAGTTGAGGAACCCTTATTCTTCTTCCTAGAGCTTGGTCTTGTCCTTGAATATTTCCTACAAATCTCAATTATGTCTCCAAAACTGAGTTTTCTAATGTCTCCTTTTCTTATTAAGTCCAAGGAATCTCTTGAATCATCATCAATGCATTTTTATGAAAATGAACTTACTAATCTCTTCATCCAACCCATTTCTATATCTTTTAAAAAAAAATTGGTATCTATCCATGTAATCTTCTAAACTTTCCTCTTCTAACTGTTTTATTTTAAACAATTCCTCTTACTTGTCCCTAACTTGATAGTAATCCTAGTATTTGTCTAAAAAAATTGTTTCCATTTCTTCCCAAGAGTTAATAGAATTGGCATTCAAACCCATGAACCAACGCAAGGTTGATTCCTTTAGAGTGGATGGAAATAACTTTAACTTTTGATTATTAGATGTGTAATCATAAGTTTGAAATAATACTTTAAATTCAAACAAGAATTGGTCAGGGTCCTCCAAAGTTTTCCCACGAAATGTAGGCAAAACAGAGGGTGAAATATTTTTCATGGGTGGTTCATTAGCATCCCTATTAAGAGCAATAGGGAAAGAGAATGTTATGTTAGGTACCCCTTTTTCTCTATCTCCTCATCCTTGGTCTACCATATTTTCTAAGTGGATGGAGATTGTTTGAGTTGAAGATGATGAACTCAAAGAGTGTGATGGAGACCCTTCTAGAGATGGTATTAGATCTCTTCTTATAAATCTTCCAAACTGGTCTCTTTATCGGTTCACCAACTAACAAAGAGATTCTTACCAACACTTAAGGCTTAAATTTTATTTTAAAGGTCAGATCACTCCTGGACAACAGTTCCAAAAATGATGGATAGGGGTCATTTTTGTCACAATTCCCTAATCATTTAATCTTTATTTATCAACCCAGGGGTGTCTAAAGCTATCTGTGACAAGAGTTGGATCGATTTTGGGGGAATTTGTTGTAGGTCCATTTTGTTAGGAGTGGTTCGAAGTTGTTCCTTCCTTATTAGAAGTGGCTTTACACTATTCTACGCTATTCTTCTAACTTGTTTCTTACTTAACTTATTCTAAAGCATTTAAACCAAAATTACTTCAAAACAAACAAAAAAAAGTGCAAAGATAGGCCATATTCCAAGTTAAATCATATCGTGAGAATGGAGGATTAACTTAATATAATTTGTAGGAAAATAAGAATTGAACATTTACTCCAATTCAAGATCTAACTAATTGATATAATTTAAATCTAATTTTAAAAACAAACTACTCCAATCCTCATTCATCCAATCTAATGAGTAATAATTCTTGCTTTGCTCATATTCCATTAAGAACATAATCATTTATCAATGTTGAATTCACCATCTTATCTGCAATCTAATTAACTAGAAAGTGAACTAAATGAGATCTATTTAATTAACATAGTAATCAAAATAAATATTTCAATGATAGATTTGAGATTTATTCTAACATTAAAATGATGAAACAATTTCAATTTAAAGCAAGAATGAAGATGAACTATTTAATTAACAGGATCACCTTCCTTCGGAAGAGTGGGCCCTGCTCTACCTCTGGAGGGATCTTAACACAGATATGATCAACTTCTTGTTTTATTCCATCAAATTGCCCAAAGTGGGATGAAAGTACAAGGTTTCAGCGAAGAAATGAGAAATGAAAATTAGAAACTAATACAATGTACTGTCGAACTAACTTGAGACTGGATATAAATATCCTTCTCTAATTTGAAAATAGGGAAAAGTGGGAAATTAAACTAACTCCAGTCTATTAAAGATATTCTAGAGCACAGGGAAAACAATCGTGGAGATCTCATGATCGTCTTTAGTTGATGTCGAACAGAACTTCAGAGCTAGAATACGTGCTTAGCTAGAACTATTGTTTGGTTGATAGGTAACTCGGTCGAAGATGTTGAGTCATGAAAAGTTAGCCGCCCATCTCATTTGAATAGTAATTAGTTAGCACTTGATTTTGATACGTAATTTTTTCTTCCAGTTATGCATTAAATACACACCATCATGAAACAATCACACATTAAATGCCATTTCAATCATGCATTTAACGGAAATAAGTATTTATATAAAATATTCATATTCTAAGTTCTTATGCATAATTAAGTTCATATTTGAATTATATAAAAGATAATATCATAAGTTCTTAAGCCAAACATAAAGTATCAAGTGTTAATCCTATAAAATATATGAAGTCCTTAGAAGGCCTCATCACTATTGATCCTTGCTTGAGTGGAAAATTTATATTTGATCTTGTTTTTAGGATAGTATATATTAAAAGCACTTGAAAATTTGAGAAGATGGAGCATTATAGAGTTCATCATGTAGTTGCATGTAGCATGGTGTTGACCTAAAGATCTTATTTAATAGTATGGAACAAACCTCTTGTAAGGTGGATAAATGTTTTCATCCCATGGTCATGTGTATTAAAGTGTTCATGTTGGGTGTTTAGCTTTGGTTCCCTAGATACATGGAAAAACATTGGTTGTCTAGAATATAATTTGATGTACCTATATTTGGCACTTATTTTTATCCCCTAGTGTTGGAAAGTACTAGACATTTAGCCCTCAAATACATGTAGGCCGCATAGTTGGTCATTGGATGACCTTGAAGTTTCTAGAGCAACTTAGCTCCGTTGTATACATGTGTATGGTGATGGTTGTGGGGTTAGTATTTTAATGACATAAATTTCATGGAGAACCTCTTAGTCTTGATGGATGGTTGTACTTGCATGTTTTACATTCATCTTGATTGGATCTATGGGTTTCACATGCCTTCTATTCAAAATTTATGATAATGCTCATTTGTGATATTTTGTTATTATAGTTTGATAATTTTGGTGTTGTGGATCTTCTAAATGATAGGTGGATACAAATTTGCATGCACGTATTTGACATGGATGACTTTACATGTATTCTATGTTTAACCAAAATCTATGATTTTTTAGATCTACAAAGAGACTATTTTTATATTATGAAACTTGTGGGAGTGTTTCTTGATGCACAATAGTAATAAGTTTACACACATATTTTAGCATGGTGAACTAGGAGGCTAGTTGTCATTTTATTGATTTGAAAGTATTAGTATCTAATTAGTCACTCAATATTTATATGATGGTTCTTACTAGGTTCTTGAGTTGACGTTGTCTCCAATTATGGATATTAACATTTTGGATTTGGTGTAACTGTCATGGAAGGATCTATATTATTTATCTTTTGATGTCTTTGCTCTACTTTTTACTAATGTGGAGATGAGTCTTTTATTTTTGAGTTTGTATTGCTTGGTTGATTTGTGTTGTGAATTATTAAAGATGTAGTTATACAATTTTGTGGGTTAATATATACTCATAGGTTGCATAAATGACTCAAATGTGGGTTGTTTATACCCATATATATTTCTAGTGTTAATGGTATCTTATTGTAACATGCTTTATCTATAGATTTATTAGATGTCATGGTGTTGTAGATTTGTTTTTGGTTGTCTTTTGTGGATCATGATGCATTATGTAGTGTAGGATTGAGATGGATGGATGTAGTGAATGTGATTCATGTTGTAATACTTTGGGATGCTTATAATATTCCTATAAGCGTACTTTGGGTCACTTAATTATCTTATTTTGGAGATCATGGTTTTACTTCTACCTTTAGGAGCCCCTAATGTTTCAATTGAATTCTTTGATTAAGTGGGGGCTATGCATAATGGTGTTCATCATGATATCATGAGTATTATAGTTTTGGATCACTTGTGGTGTGATCTTTGGTAGTGATGTGATATTATTCCACAATTTTTTTTAGATCTTTTCTATCTACAATCATGACATGGTATAGGTGTTATTTTAGTAGTGAGGAAGATGCAAATCATGATGTCATGTGGATTTCCTATTTTAGTAGTTAGGATATTGACAATGATTTGGGGTAGTCTTCTAGTATTGTGTACATTGATCATTTTATCTTGAGAGCTTATGGATATGATAGTGATGCAATCAGATTTTAGTTATCATGAGATGGTTTACTAAGTTCTCATGGATACTAGATGGACAAAGTTCAAGCTGAATACCTCTTGTTTTAGGGGATCATGTGTTGGAATAACAATTCTTTGAAGATGTTTCAAGAGAAATATTGAGGAGACTTCACTTGGAGTAGGGCATGAGTTCAATATGGAAATTATGAGGAGATTGTTTATGGAGAGAGCATATGTGACTTGGTACATCTCATTCCCCACTTTTAGTACATTTGATAGAGAATTATACAAGAGGCATTGTCTATTTTATATTGAGATGTATTATATTTTTGTGTTTTATTTTCTCATGGGAATGACTTTGGAGTTATGGATGTAGTATTGGGAGTCATAGGAGTTATATTCTTCCTTATAAGATGATATTTATAGTATCGAGGGTCTTCAAGATTTTTGCACATTAGTGTGTTTTCTATTGGAAGGTGACAACATTGAGAAAAATACATTGAGAAATATAATGTATTATACATGGATAATATAAATAATGTGTTAAGATATATCATGAGTATAAGGTCTATCAATGGTTGGGGTTAGTTGGATGTGAGTGATTGGATGTGGTCATTTTGGCTAGATTGGAGTATCTGGGGGCATACTCAATCCTATTTTGGGAGGATATTAGATTTCTAAAATTGTGTTTTAATAAAAAGTTGAGGCTTGGTATAATTATATATTTTTATGACATTTAGTGTATTATATTGGCTTGGAATTTTTATCTTCCATACTTGGGCATGATGGAGGATGAGACAATTGTGATTAGGTGGTGGTCGCTTGGAATATGTTGTAGATTATTTTACGAAGCCTCTAAGCATAAAATACTTTTTGAAGCTTCCTTTTACTCTATCAAGATATACAAAAAATTGGAGAATGTTGGTATTGGTTGTGTGATACACCTTGCAAGTCCTATATATATATTTATAATATATATATGTCCTCATTTGGAAAATAGGTATCCCACTTTTGGCCACATGTGCAAGAAGTTGTAAAAGTGTCTAATGTATTCACAATATATAACATCTTACGACTTGTAAGATGTGGGAGTTACTAATGAAAAATGATGTGATGCTTGTAAGAGGATGGTAATAGTGAGTTACAAAGTGGAAGAGAAATATTGAGCATAATTATGATGTGTAAGAAGCATATATATGAAATTTTAAGAGGCATAAGAAAGCGTCTTTCATGATGTGTAAGAAGTTGGTTATCCTTTTTAGACTTGGTAGTCAAGATATTTCATCCTCTAATTGATTGTTTATGTTCTATACCGATGTTGAAAAACCAAGTTCATGAGAAAGTATTGAAGGTTCTAGAATGATGTTTATAACTCTTGGAAACAAGTTAGAGGTCTTTGTTAGAAATGAAGGAAACTAGTACAATATGGAAATCTAATATAACTTGCAAATTTGAAATATAAACTTGTAGAAATCAATGGAGAAGTGATTTAAACTACAAATAAATTAGACAACTTGAAATCGATACATAAGCACATGGATTTACATAGAGAAAACCCTTTCAAATAAAAAAAATCATCAAGAAAAGAGGGAAAAATTATATTCTTCTTCAAAGAGATTACAATACATAAGATTTCCTCACTCTTGCATCCAATCCAACATCTATGCACCTATAAAACATCTTATAATGTCTTCATCTCAACCCCTCAATATATGGACTCGTGAGGGCTCAAAATACCACCATAAAACATTATCATGGGTCAAAACAAGGTTCCAAAATATAATTTTAAAAATCCATATAAACCCTTACATGCTAAACATGGTCTCTTACATGACTTTACACCCTCTTATAGGTTGTCATAAAAAAACCATATAAAATAGAGACCCTCTCACATGCATCATAGACCATCAATAGTTTATGTAAAGATTCTCTTGCATGTGTCATAACTGATTCTCATGTCAAAAATGGTCTCCCCTACTTTTAACCCTTATAGTGTCATAGAATCTATCATAACATCCTTAAAAATAGGCTTTCCATGTTAGGGCACTAAACGTGCATCTTTTGACAACTAATAACTTATTTTTCAAGGTACTACCATGTGGCAAAAGTGCCAACTCAAAATCTCATGCCTTTTTTTATGAAGCACGAATATTTAATAATATAAATGTGAAATCATCATGGGAAAATATAAAATAATAATAATTAAATAAATTAGGAATTGCTAGGGTCGAGACACCTTAATTCTCAATAGTCTCTTTCCTTGTTCACTACTTAGCTCATTGTTTTAGCCGATGGTTTTGAGAAACTGTTTATGGTTTCTTGGATTCCTTTGCTTATATATTGGAGATTCATGAAAGAGAGGACTTCTTAATTGTACTTGGTTATGTTGTCAAAATTTCTTTATAAGACCATGTTGGGAAAATGTGTCTCAACCTTGCAATTATATACAATTTATTGTTGATAGGATGTATATATATTTTTATATATATTTCCTAGTTACACCGATAGGTGTATACAATGGCAACAAAGAGAAAAATGTGAGTGTGTTAACTTTTTTCAGGAAACTCCTAAGATGCCCAACACACATTAAATAATGACATATTGTAAATCCGGATCGTTCATTATTAGGTTTTACATCTAATGGTGGATATTTTGTTGGTTTGTCTTGCCCTATAATGTAACCCTATTTTATGAGGGTGTTGTATTACGATTGTGGTAGACGGTGATGTATTCTGAGAGTCTGATGATAGTTGTGTTGTCTCTTGATCTCTGGTGGTGATACTCCTATGAGAATCTTGCTCTGTAAGTATATTGTAATCTTTGTGATTTTTGAATAATATATTGGGTGGCTTTTGGAGTGTGGGGTTTTTCTCCTAAAAGGGTTTTCCCTTATGTGGTATGCATGATATTTATATTATTCCTATTTAAGTTTTTGTAACTGTTAAAGATTTGTAAAGTTTTACATTTTTCTCCTCTCAAGATTAGTGTAGGAAGTTGTTCCACTACCTTAACTTCCTTACAAGTGCTATCAAAGCTTGATCACCTTTGCTTTCAGTTATGGGTTGAGTTTTTTTAACTAATCCATATTTGAGTGGGAGCTTGTGGAGAAGACACTTTGTGATCTCATTGCAGGAATTTTCAGATGGAAAGTTCATCAGGGAGAATAGAGGTGGAGAATTTTTCTGGAAATAATTTTGAGATGTGGAAACTAAAGATGGAGGATCTGTTGATAGATTGAGATCTGTGGGATGTTGTTGATGAGAATGTTTCAAGGCTTGCAAATTCTACTCAAGCTACTCAATTTTGATGTTATGGACCATAAAGCCAAGGGTCTAATCAGATTGTGCTTGGCAGACTCTGTTTTAATTAATGTCCATGAAGAGACCTTTGCACATAAACTATGGAAGAAGCTTGGTGAGATGTATCAGGCCAAATCTTTAGAAAACAAGATTTTCTTGAGGAAGAATTTGTATTCCTTGAGAATGGAAGAGGGTGGATGAATCACAAACCACCTGGAAGCATTCAATATGTTGGTGGCTCAATTCGCATTAGTTGGTGTCAGAATGGATGAGGAGGAGAAATGTCAGATCTTTCTTTGTTCTTTGCTTGATTTTTGTAAGTTCACTAATAATTTTGTGTATAAACTATGTTAAGGGATAATGTATTTTTGTTAGTGCACTAGGACATTAAGGTGTCATTTGAAGATTAAATACCCTATCCTCTCATTCTTATCTATTTATTTATTATATATTTTACTTTCACATCCATGATTCATATACGTTCACATTCATGATTCATATACATTCACATACACACTAAAGTGGGGCACAATATAAGGCGTAGAAGTGCATACCTTGCACTTCTACACCTTTATTTTACACAATTGTGAACAAGTGTCATTCAAATACATAATTATAGTCCTCAAATTTGAACCATTTGACACATTCAACACTTATCTAAAAATTTGCTAGCCAACCACTATTATAGATCCCACTAGCTTGGACCAATAATCATTCCCAACCCTTTCTTAGCCTAGACTGAGTTGCATGATGTGACCTAATTTACATATTAGGTCATGCATGACATGACTTAGCCCACCTTATTCAAAATTCTATTTTTCTTACTCCTAGCATGACTATTTTAGAAGTTATAAATTATCCAATTAGCTTTTGTGCCAAAATTTTGAATTGTATGACTAAGGATATTAATTTATAGATCTACCCAGGCCATAAACAATCAACTAGTATTTGTGGAAACACACACTAGAGAATTTTGATTTACAAGCACTATCTCTACACCATACCTTAGTTCAATTAAGGTATTTTCATTTTCATTCCTTGCATAATGTTTAATAATCTTGCTAATAATTTTTAACATATTAATAAATACATATCATTAGTTTGTCAACTTGATAATTTTGGCACAATAGTTGTTGGGGATAACATAGCTTGTATTTTGGAAGAATTCACTTTGGGATGACAAATATGTAAATTAAATTTTGTAGATTGGATTGCACTGTGTGACTTTATCTAGGGTGACAAGAGACCTGGATATGGGTCCAAGGTGACAAAATACCTAAATGTGTGAGCTAGTAATGACTAAGATAATGTGTAAGGAGGTTTGGCTAGTGGGTTTTGGAGTAGTGGTGAATTTGTGTGTGAGACAAGTTGAATTAAACACCATGATTGTATACTTACAACATGTGCTCAAAGTGTGAAAATGTAAGGTATAAATGCTTTTATCTTTTATAGATACAAATTTGCGTATTTTCTTTGGGATCATTATCATTGACAACTCCACTCTCCATACCTACAACAACAAATGCTTGCAAAATGGAGGTAGATTAAAAATACCTCAATACAACTTAGATGACAAGAACTCTACACTTTGTGCAATAAATACACATTAAAATATAATTAGAGCCTTAGTGATCGACCAAAATCTTGTAACATTCTAGACAATTTAAATATACAATTCTTTGAAGTTTTAAATCTTGTGGTTCTACTAGTAGAGGTCTTCTTATTTGCCACCAATACACATGAAACAATTTTTAATAATTCAAAATATAATATTATTGAGAAATTTCATTTCCCTAGATCATGATAGTAATATTTTATTATGGCATTTTCATAAATAAGTAATATTATTAGGAGATAATTCAAATTCTTGTTATTATCAAATTTGGGATGTTGACCCTCTATATTAAAGAGAAAAATATTTGAATGTAGCATCATTGAAAAATCACTAAGCTTTTTCTTTAAAGTATCTTTTTTTCAAGTTAGTTTTAAAATTAGTGCCTTGGAATAAATTCTAATACTAAAAAATCCTCCCATATACTACAAAACTCATAAAAGCACTTAAATTTTATATTATAAATATAAAAAATAAACCATCTCATCAAATTTACATCATTTCATAATCAAGAAATTAAATCATTTAATCCATAAAAATATATTAATTTTTTTTTTTTCAAAAGATTATATAATTTTTTGATTTAACTATAATCCATTAGCTTTAAAGAAACACAATAAATAATATATTATTAAATATAATAAATTTTTTCCCTAACAATTTTCTCGCAAAATCATTTTAATACAAATTTTATAAAATCAATAAACATAAGAGGCTCATAAATAAACCTAAATTTTAAGTTTATCCTCCTATGATCCTAAACGGTTATATAACTTTAAAAAGTAACTGCAAATATCAAAGGCCACTACGATGGCTTTTTTCTTTGGTACGTGTAAACTCAAGACCATCACCGCTCTTAAATACCTCGCTCCCTGCTCTGCATTTCATTCTTTCTCTTCAAAAGCTTCAAGTTTAAGCTCGGCTTCTTTCGTCACTCCACAAAATACACATTTTCTCAGGCAAAATATTTACTCTCATTACTACAAAGGTTTTTTTAGTACGGTTTTTGGCGAGGGTTTAAGTTGCAGAAGAACGCTTTTCATCTGCGCTGGTTTGGCGGAGAGAGAGAAAATGGACCAGCAATTTGAGGAGTTCAGGCAGCAATTGGAAGAGTCTGGAAGCGTGAGGGAGCGCCTCCGCGGCATTGTTACTGACCTTGAATCCGTTTCTCGTCTTATGCAGGCCAACCTCCTCCAAGTTCATTATGCTGCAAACTCTCAAGGTACTTTCACCAGACATTCTTGTTTACCTTCTTTTGATATTGTGTTGTTTATATGCCTTTTGAGGGTTTCAAGCTTCCATTTCCTTCCTATTATGGCAATGTAACTTGAGTGGGCCTGGAGGTGAAAATGTGTATTTAATATTGGAGACCACATGTTAGAATCCAAAGGGTAGGGTTCCTCAATAAACAGCATATGAAGTAAATGGAGAAATAATCGGTATTTGGAATATTTACCTACAATCTGAGTTGGCTTAACGGTGACGGCTTATGTACTCTAAAGTAAAAGTCACGGGTTTGAATTCAGAGGAGGTAGGGTTGTAATATTATTCAAACAATAAATAAGATAAATGAGAAAACGATCCCCGTCTTGAATGCTTGCACAGGGGCAGTCTCATGCACTGAATAAACAGGTCACTTGAAGTAACTTAAAAACTACCACTACGGTTTTTTACCTTCCATATTTAGTTGTTCTCTATTTCGTCTCGTGTGAATTTGTTCTCTATTTTATATGCCGTGAAGTGGTTTTTAATGTGGTACAGTTTTGAACCTTGAACCTGCTTGAGATTAATACATGTAAGCACTTTTTAGCTACCTTTGCTGTTAACCTTTTCTTTGTTTTCATTCTTAGTTTATTGTTTACTGGTATGGTTTTATCTTCCATACCTACATTTAGAGAGTTTGAACCTTGCACTTGCTTTAAATTAAAGGCACATAAGCTTGGAATATTTAACTTCAATGTTAACGTGTTATGTTACCTAGACTAAATATTGCTGGGAGAGAATCTCCCTGCTTCTCATGAATGAAGAAGCAAGGTATTCTGACTGCAGGCTGTCACTATGGCAGGCAGGGTGCAAGACTATTGGTATATATTTGGCTTGCCATCAAACTTGCTTGGAATGAAATTGTAAGAAAATTGACAAATTCTTCCTACACGATGCTTTCATGTATGGTGGGACCATTACCTTGCCCCACAACCATTTTACACCCCTTAGCATCATTTTTTTAAAGATATAGTAATGGGGGTTCTATTGGCCTCCCTGTTTAACGATACTAGATTATTTAATTGATTACAAACATACTTTGAATATTGTGTTTCAAAAAGCTCCCAAAAGAGTAGAATTGGAACAAAATAAATATAACATGGTCCCTAACATGCCTATAGCATCTACAGGCAGAAAAAACTATAGCATCTAATCAAAGATGATCAAACATCAATACAAAGAGCATCTTATACAACACCCCACATTCCTTGGGCATTTTAGAAGCATGCTTTGATTTCTTCGCCTCTGCAATCCATAACTCTTTTACTCAGCTTGGCCTTCCTTTGTGATGACTTGCTAATGTTGAAAAGTGAACCCCATAGCACATTTAGACAACCATTATGTCATTGCCAACCTTTAGACAACCATGATGGTGACAGACATGTAGGCCATCTAAAGCCTTCCCAACATCACATAATACACCTGGAGGAGTAGTCCTCACCTCTTCTATAACAAAATCATTCTTTACTCCTTTGCCCTTTGCCCTAGCCACAATAGGCTTCTTTGGATTAGTTGTTCCCTCTAGATTGGTCAATGCCACAACAGAGAATTGATTTAGGAGAAATAATTGCAATGGGCATAGCTCAACAGAATCATCATGAATCTAAAATGCAAGGTTTGTTACAAAATCACCTCTTATAGCCATTTTGGAATGCTTTTCTATTGCAAGAGCTTCTTTACCCAAAACTCCTTTTATAAATCCTAGGTCACCATGTCATGTACCCTTTTTCAATCCACAACTATTTAGTGAATGTATTATTAGTGTAGAACTAGCAATTAGATAACTTGGTAGTTTACTTTTAGTTTTCAATCATAAACTTATGTTGCCTTTTAGGAATAAGGCAATTTAGTCCTGTGTCCTCTAGTTGAGTAGAGTATTCATGTCTTCAAGATAGGCAATGGCTAAATATTTAGTGCCTATCAATTAACACTATCAATTGAGGGGTGGATTGACCAGTTTACTACCATCAATTTAGGAGTAGTTGGTTGTGATTATGGATCAACAATTTTGAGGGAGGGAGTGTTGTTCAATTAGCTGCCTACGTTTGAGGAAATTAATTGTTAGTTAGTTGATCATTCATGGATTGACTTCCCATCGTTGAGGATCATTGGGAGTTGGATATATAAAATAGAGCATAAGGCAAAAGAGAAGGGACATTTTTGGAAAATTAACAAACATTTAACTCTCATTCAGTGCTAGTGGCATTGCTACAATAGTTGGGTCATTGGAGATGAAATCCTTTTAGGTGTGAACCTATCATCTTAGGGACGAAAACACTAAGGAGCAATGCTTATTAGTTAGTATAGTGTTTGTAAGTTGGGAATGCCTAGTAAGTTGTATTAGATTGGTAAACTTCACTTTGAATGTATATTGTCAGTAGAAAAATTATAAAAATATAAAAAAATATGGTTGTTGTTGGAGTGTTTTGTGTTTATTATTTGTGCATTTAGTAGGGGTTACTATAATGGTATTAAAGCTATGATCTTGCTAGCAAGGTTTTAAGAAAAGCTCAAATATCAATATTGCCTCAACCTAGAGAAATGGATCTTTAGTTTCTTAGCAAAGGCCCTAGCCTAATATTGAAGGCAAAAGTGATGAAGAGAGAAGAGATTGGCCTAGTCCATTTTCTACTATTATGCACGTGGTAGAAGAAAGATGTAATGTCTCCTTTCTAGCCCTATGCTTTTCTGTGGCCGTTAGCCTATTTTCAGAGTCTCGTATGCTAGTGAGAGGCAAAATTAGGGTTTCCTATTTTTTAGGAGGTATCTTTTTGAGTTCCAGGGGATGGTTGCAAGAGTTTGCTAGTATGTTTTTTGGGTCTTTCTGGGTTTCAGAGAGTTTCAGAGAGGTGTCACATGCATTTTCATCAGAGATTATTTTTGAACTTACTATTTTTAGTAAGTTACGACGGCTGCCCGAAATGTGTTCAAACGGTGGAGTCATTTACTATTTTTAGCAAATGCTATATTTTGGCAGAGTGGTGGTAGCAGTCAACACTTGGCTTCTACTCTGGCAGTGAGGCAGTTTAGTTTTGGTGGCTTCTTCAGTGTTTTTGGAGTTCAAAAAAGGAAAATTTAATAAGTTAAGTTATATTATTTTCTAATGTTTTTTTGGCCCCCACGCCTAGGCTTTATGATTTAAGTTGTTTTAAAAGGTGGACTCATGAGTTGGACACCTTTTTTTGGAGACTTCGCAAATTTAAATGATTTTTATGCCAAGGATAAAGTGGACGCCATAGTTGGCAAGATAAAGGGGTTTCAATAAATAATATAATATTCCTCATTTGGGTGTCCCTTTTGGAGGGAAAAGGAGTTTTGAATTTTTGGGTTTGGAGCTTATAAATAAGCCTCTCTCCCTCTCTTTTGGTTATCCAATTTTATTATAACGGAGCTTATAAATAAGCCTCTCTCCCTCTCATCTGATTATCCAATTTTATTGTAACAAAGTGCTACTGAAATCATTTCAAACTCTTGCTTCGAGGTTGATACACCTCCTAGTTATTTTTCAGTTTCAAGTTTGCAAGGTAACTCCTAGTTGAATAGTGGATGCTTCTTCATTTAGAGGTTGCATTTCGAGCTTCAATGGTGATGGATTTCCTATTTGCTTCAGTTTTTGAGTAGCTTCGATGTTTTCTAGTAATATTTTGGTGTGTTCTTTTGCTGTTGGAGTTTTTTGGAAGTTTTCAAACTTACCTAGCTGACCCATGTTTTAACTTGCACCATCTTGAGGAGTTGAGATATTTTGTGGGTATTGTTGCTGAGTTTTCCTCTCTTTGGGGCGTCGTCTTGCTCTAGTTTTGGTGTTTTTTAGATGAGAATCTGTATTTTGGCATTAGGTCGACCTGCTTGGGAGGTCGTACCATTTGCTGCAGGTATATTGAGATGCGTGCTCAAGTTCTCTGAGTTGGTTTGTGGAGTTTGGTTGATAGAACTTGGATGCCCAGTCCCTAGGCATCGTTTGCAATAGGTTTGGGGTGATTCAGAGGTGTGGTTAGAGAGTTATGAACATTTGCTGGTGTGTGGGTTGATGTATCAGGTTTGATGTTCAGAAAATCCGACCGCTGCCCCTTCATATTAGACCTGGTATATTCTTGGTATTTGTTTGATTTTATGTTGCCTTATGGTTCATTGAAGCAAGAACTGATTTATATTGTAATAAGCTTCATTTGAGTAGCTCATGACATATTTTTCCATATATCTAATAATCATTGTAATGCTGATTTGGTAGTATCAAACAACCTTCTACTTCTCAATTTTATTGTACTTCACTCTCGCTGAATAAGTGGTCGAGTTGCTTTACTTTCCTTGTTACCTGCAGAAAAGTGGAAGTGGCTGGCCATGCCACCATGTTCATTGCTTTACTTTACCTTTTTGTAGCTTGTTGAAAAGTGGAAGTGGCTGGCTATGCCACCAAGTATTTAATTTCTCTATTGGATAGCGTGCTGCCAATAACTTACTTTTACTTCCAACATTGAAAATTATATTCAGATCCCCTTGCACTGTATGCTCTCACCTTGCCCATTACGGGATTTGGGTGATCAGAAAGTGAAAGGTTGCTATTCAGTTTACTGTTTGTTACATTGGTCTAACGCTAACGGGTGAAGTTTATGTGGAAAAATTTGGGGAAAAACTAAGGGGGATATTTCAAAAGAGTAGTTATCTTGTTGGAAGTGAGAAATCTGCTTCTTTAATTCAATGGGCACTTGCACAAGATGAAGACTTCAAAACTCAAACTTAAACTCCTCCACTTGATGAATTGTGCTTGAGTGTCTTGGGCAAACATGTTGAATTTATTGAGTCATTGGAAGGAATCCCTAATGCAACATTTCCCAAAATATTTTGGGCTAAGGATGGGGTAACACTATCAGACATAGTACAAAGTGTTATAGGATGTTGCTTGGAAATTGGCTAACATCCTAGATCACCCAACTTTGTTTGCTAGGGGGCAAGAAAATTTGGGAAGAGAGGATTTGTCATGTCTCCTTTGCAATTTGCAACTATTTAGTGAATGGATTGTGAACATAGGATTAACAATTAGATAAGTTGGTGTTTATATTTAATTTTTAGTTAGAAATGTATGTTGCCTTTTAAGAATAGGGTGGTTGAGTTTTGTGTCCTCTAGTCGAGTAGCGGTTGATTATTTGTGTGTTCCAATTAAGCACCAGTTGGGTCTTGTGTGATGTCCCTAAATTTGGGAAGTCCTTAAATCTGCCCTAACTTTTCAATTTCAAATTTTCAAGTGATCAATTTGGTTTTGAGAATGTTTATAACTTGATTAGGTCCCTGCAAGACAAAATTAGAAAATATTTACAAGATAATATTATATGATGCTCTCATTGGGATATGTAAAGAAAACAAGGAAAGTAAGGTTAGTGATACAACTACCTGTTTAAGACCTGCAAATAGGTTAGTAAACATCTATAACAAGAAACAAATATCATATCATAAATATATTGGAATCTTTTAGGTTTTTAATTCATTCTTGCTGGAACAAAATGGTTAGATAGGGTGCCCAAGAAACCCTCTACCCTAGGTCCAAGAGCAGTTCACCCGTCTTGGCTCCATGTGGCCTCTTGCCATCCATATGGGGTGGTGTGCCTAGTGAGGCATCCTATCACTGTACCCCTTATTGGAACCATTATTGCTCAATTAATCATCATGATGGAAGGTTGGGGGTGCAACTACAGCAAGGTGTCCCAGAAATAACTCCTCCTAAGCTCAAGGTGTCATGTCCCTTGAAATGATAACCTCAAATATATCAAAATACAAATAATAATTAAAATCTAAGTATGAGCAATTACTATTTAAATATAATTATAATTATCATTGTAATATTAACAATCCAATCATCATTCTCTTAAAACAGATTATCATAACATGCACTATAATATAATAACTTATATGATAAATTAATTGATATGATTTCGTAAAACCATAAGAGGAAAAGTATACAACACATAAAATAAAATAAAAGAAATATAAAATATAAATACCAACTAAAGAAGAAATGAGTGATAACAAGCCGATTAACATAGGCAATTACCATGATTAAAGGCAAGTCAAAGAATTGACCAAATGATGAATCGACTTCAAATGAATCGAGCATTGCTTGCATAAGGGTCACGTCCAAGGTAGAGACTCTTGGACGCCTATAAAGGAAGAAGCAATGCAAGGATGAAGGCATCAAAGAGGGAAATAGACTCTAGCAGCAGTCGAACAGAGGTAAGTCTGCAAGTAATATTTTGTAAATATATTACAATCTGTAGATGAACAGTTTATGCATTTAATTATTGTATATATAGAAAGTTTGCAGAGAATCCAATATCTATTGGTTACAATAATAAGCAGCCTGTATATCTATATAATTTTGAGTTATCTATTATTGTTGAATATAAACAATGGATCTGTGTCATTGATTTTACATGTAAAAACAAACTATATTATGTAATGATGTTCATATTTTCTGACAGTAACAACCATCCATGATGAAGGGAGTTAAGGGCCTACAAGGAGGGGAAACAACGTTGGGATCATCCTCTAAGTACACAACCCCATGGTGGATGGCTGAGGCTTGCCACATGTGGGCCAAGAGGGGTGTACTGCTCTTGGGCCTAGGGTAGAGGGTTTCTTGGGCACCCTATTAGGCCATTATGTCCAAGGAAGAATGAATTAGAACATCTAAAGAAATTCAATATATATTTATATTATGATATTGTCTTTATTTATAAATGTTTACTAACATATTTGTAGGACTTAACAGGTAGTTGTATCCCTAACCATATTCTCTTTGTTTTCCTTATATGTATATATTCCAATTAATATTATCTTGTAAATATTCTCTAACTCTGTTGTGCAGGGGCCCACTCTCACTATAAACATTCACAAACCCACGGTGATCACTTGAAATTGATAAATTAGGGCAGATTTAGGGTTATCCCAAAAAGGAGACATTACAAGTGGTATCAGAGCACCATCCTGCCAGCCTGAGGGATAATAGTTGATGCAACCAAGCCAACGAACTTTAAGGGCCCTAGAAAGAGAAAAGAAGAGGACTATGGAGCAGGAATTGAGAGCATTCATGGAAAAAAATGAACAAACTAGTTAGGCCATGCTCCAAGCCCTTCAAAACATAAACAACCTTAATACATGACATGAAAGGGAAAGCACCCCTAGCCAAGCTGAAAGTAATCATAACACTACAATAGGATCAAACCCAAGTACCAATGGACCCCATTTCTTGGCCGAAGAGAGTTCTTTAGGGGAAAATGAAAGAATTAACAATCCAAATGCACGTGAACTTGCCTTAGAATATGTAAGACTTGATTCTGAAGTTCGAAGAAGCATCCCCTTCACAACATATTGTGAGGTTGTGATGAAAAATGATCATAGGGGTAGAAACAATCGCCCAAACAAATATACAAAGGAAAATAGGAAAACTGCCCATCCCTAACTTTGATGAGTCGAGAAAAATTACAACCCATGCATGTTACAAAAACTAGAAACCTATCTAACTCTTTGCCCCATGATGGAGAAAGATGCCATTACATTCACAATGCTACATCTAGAAGGGGGGGCGCATAACTTTGGCATTATGGCCTAATCATCCAAGATCACAAAAATATCAAGGCCTATGAAGTCTTCAAGAAAAAACTCATAGAAAGGTTTGACCAAACTCATCCCCAAAAATACTTTAGGTAGCTAACCAAAATAAGACAAAGGGGGACCCTCGAAGAGTACGTTACCGAACTCCAAAGACTAGCAGTCATGGTCTCGGGAATATCCGAGGATAGACTCACTTACCTTTTTATAGAAGGGTTGTCAGATGCCACTTGTGGCCTAGCAAGCGCCCTAGACCCCTCCACACTTCAAGAGGCAATCCTCAAGGCTTCTCAACTAGATACTGCCCAAACAAGAGGGAAACCCTCAAGTAAAACATCAAAGGACAAACACTTCCATGGGAAGGACAAACACAAAAGAACATTCCTCCCTTATAACGACCGAGAAGAGCTTCAAAGGAAAGGACTATGTTTTGATTGCTGAGGAAAATGGGAACCTGGTCATATATGCAAACAAAAGGAAGGCCATGAGAAGTGCTTTAAGTGCAATGAATGTTGGGGTCTAGGTCATGTTTGTGGTCGAAAGGATCTTAAGAAGAAAAGCTTATGCTACTATTGCAAGGAAAAATGGGGACCAGGACACAAGTGTGGAAAAAGGAGCCAAGCTCGTGGGAAGGCAATGCTCCAAGAAACTGAAGGGGAGGAGAATCTGTGCAAGAAGGCAAAATTTGATGAGAATAATGAGAAAGGAGGAACCCTAGCTTTCATTTCAAAAGCATTCAAGCATCATCCTTTTAGGATCCGAGGAGTAATTAAAGGACAAAAGGTAACTACCACTAGTAGATAGTGGGGCTACCCACAATTTTATTGATGAAAACTTAGTTAAAAAGCTAGGGCTAGAAATAGAAGAGTTCAAAGTATTTAATGTAACCTTGGATAATGGATCCACTACTCCTAGCGGGAAGAAAATCTCCCAACTTAACATTACCTTGGGAAGGCACCTGATTAAAGACAAGTTCTACGTTGTGGATATGGGAGACACAAATGTGATCTTGGGCACCCCATGGATGCATTCCTTAGGTCGTTTTATCTTTGATCTCCCCAAGTTAGAGATATGCTTTGTGTACATGAAGGGAAGAGAGTTACTTTACATGGAATATCCGATGGATCCCCTAGGGTAATCTCATCAAAGAAGATGGAAAGAACCCTTAGACATGGCCAAGTTAAGTGGGTGGCTCAATGCTTAATCCTAGACAAAACAACTCCCAAGGGAAAGTCTATCTACATAGACATACAACCAAATCCTAAAAGGGCATAAAAAGGCCTTCAGTGACATTCCACCTGGTCTACCCCCAAAAAGAGGTTTCGAACATTCCATCGAACTAGAAGAGGGAACAAAACCAGTTGTTACCACCCCTTACCGCCATCCTCGCAAGTATAAGGAAGAGATTGAGAAGACCATAAAGGAGTTATTAGAGATGGGGCACATTCAACCCAGCTCTAGTCCCTTCGCCTCGTCAGTTGTACTTTCAAAGAAGAAAGATGGCACTATGAGGATGTGTATCGATTACAAGGCTTCAAACCAAAAAACAATAAAGAACAGATATCCTATCCTTAGAGTTGATGAACTTATTGACGAACTTCACGGGGCAGTCTATTTTTCAAAAATCGACCTAAGGTCAGGTTACCACCAAATCAGATTAAGGGAAGATATACCAAAGACAACTTTTAGATGCCACTATGGGCATTTCAAATTTCTTGTCCTACCTTTTGGGTTAACTAATGCACCCGCCACCTTCCAATCCTGCATGAACCACATTTTTAGGAAGCAACCAAGGAAGTTCTTATTGGTTTTTTTTGATGACATACTAATCTACAACAGAACATGGGAGGTGTTAGTTTTAGGATCAGAATTGTCATAAGCAGAAAAAATGCAACACATAAGAACAATGAACACAATAGATACCTTGGGAAAACCCTACTACTCGAGGGAGAAAAACCCAACAAGAAATGATCTCTCTTATATATATATGTATATATATATATGTATATATATATATGTCAGATGAATAATTGCAGAATTCTGCATACAGAATCAGGCCCTTGAAATCTGGCCAAGTCCAATACAAAGAAAGGAGACACTTCTCCTTGATGTTAAATGAAGACACTTCTTCTTGAAATTGAATCTGGTGCTACAAGGATGGCGAACTGTTGTTAATGTGTGAACTTGGAGTGAATGAGAGTGCTTGATTGAATTATAAAATGAGGAGACACCTTCTCCTATTTATATAAGCTAGGCGACCCTTCATCTTAGAGCCGACCTTGAACAAGTAAATTTTTTTATTTTATAAAAATAAGGCCGACCTACCTTCACAAGAATAAATTAAGGAGAAAATATCTGCTGAAGCTACCAAACACTAACACTCCCTCTTAGCTAGGGAGATATTTTCCAGATATCTACGTCATGGAGTCTCTCAACATGATGCCCACAATGGCTACACCCATTTATGGAAAACTCAAAGGTTCATCACGGAGTCTCTCAACATGATGTCGTCATGGAGTCTATCAACATGACGTCCACCATGGCTACTCCCATGTGTGGAAAGAAACACACGTACAAGTGTTCATCATAGAGTCTCTCAACGTGATATCGTCATGGAGTCTCTCAACATGACGTCCACCATGGCTACTCCCATGTGTGGAAAGAAACACAAGTACAAGGGTACATCACAGAGTCCCTCAACGTGATGTCGTCATGGAGTCTCTTAACATGACATCTCATCTTAGTCTTAGAGATGAACAAGGGCTCACACCTCATATTTCTCCGTCTCAGAGAAATATACACTACAAGGGCTTTCACCTCATATTTCTCCGTCTTAGAGAAATATACACTACAAGGGCTTTCACCTCATATTTCTCTGTCTCAGAGAAATATACATTACACAAATATTCATGATGATGTGACTCCCTCTGAAACTCCAAGTACTTGCATCAACCTCCTGACCTCCTTGTCCAAGATTTCCTGCAACACTTGCCTTAGAGAAATGGTTTCCAACGCACACCTCCGACACTACTGACTTGCAAGAGTTCCAGACTATCCTTCTCGACCTCATCCTAGATCACCCTAGGTTTGCGGAGCTAACAAGGTCAAATCCAAATTGACTGTCTTGTGCAATTCTGTTCTCTGTAGCTGAAGATGTCTTCCAAACACTGCAACCCACTTGGATGACACCTTCACTTCTTCTCAGTGAGTCATAGAACTCCCTCTTGATCCTTGCGTCAGAGATTGCAAAGAAATCCTCTGGAAGTGAACTCCCCTCTATTGATGAATCTCAGAACCTTAGTCTTCTTCTTGGACATGATCTCAACTCGTGTCTTGAATTCTCAGAATTTAACTCCCTCTGAATGAGTCATAGAACTCCCTCTTGATCCTTGCCTCAGAGATTGCAAAGAAATCCTCTGGAAGTGAACTCCCCTCTATTGATGAATCTCAGAACCTTAGTCTTCTTCCTGGACATGATCTCAACTCGTGTCTTGAATTCTCGGAATTTAACTCCCTCTGAATGTCATTTCCTCCTCTTCAAAGAAATTGATCGTAAATTCTCCATCCGAGGCTGATCCAACCTTGTGCCCTCGAGTGAAGAATCAAGAGAGTTATGCGCCACCAACTCAGACCCAAGGCAACAAGCTATGTCTCCATGTTTGTTCATTTCTTAAGTCTGCGTGACTTCCTCACAGGATGCATCAAGCTCTTCCTCCCTTGAATTCCTTATGCAATCTCTCATCATCCTTTTGCTCCTTGATCCGTCCTGGAAGCATTTTAGAGATATTAATAATAGTTCATAGAATTAAACTATCCCGAAGAGAAATACCAATGCTAGAAGCATACACGATTCACTATTCCCAATTGCATGAATTATTATTAACTATATAAAATTTATTCAAGGTACAAGCATAAAATACTTCTCTTTATGTTGGTACACCATTGAGCTAGACCTGTAGCTGTGTCTCATCTTCGCCACCTTCACTCAATGTTGCCACATAATCGCGTCTCTTTTGATAGATGCGGAGCACAAATAGTGCTAGCAAGCCCGAAATCCTCCAGATGAACCTGACAATACCACTGAACACAAATATATCTCAACACACATTGAAGTTTGAATCATTTGCGCGCAGGATCATCGACTTGAATATCTTGTAGGCCGACAAGTATTCACAAGTTCCGCCAATCTCCTCGTCAAGACCAAATTGATTATGAAGATGGCTATCTCAGGGCATAGTTCAAGGGTTTTTGACTTCTGTGATCGTAAAATGTCCACAAAATAGGTTTTCATATGAAGGCAGCTTGTTCACAACAAACACGAGCTCACCCACGACCACCACCCGTGCGATCTCTTCAATCATATACAACCCAACACATGTATGTGTCCAATAAAATGTAGCGATGCCTTCTTTAAAACTCAATCGATACCATCTGCTTGAGACCCGCAGGCTCCAGTCACCCACGATAAGGCTACTAACTCAATATGCAAAACAAACAGACTTCATCTGTAACCATTGCAAAGGATAAATTTGCTGAGAATAGATACACAGTATTTGAACGCACCCCCTTGAGAATATTATTTACAACCTGTATTGTAGAAGTGATGGCAAATTTCACTTCCTCCAATGATTTAAAAAAAACTGAGAATGTAGTGATGACGATAACATTAACCAACTTGAGTTTAATTCGCACGACCAGAATCATGATGCTGTACACGACACTACAACTTTGTAAGCCTGTTTCTCCTTCTCGGCAGTATCCCTAGACACTTTTTCTTTCTTTCTGAGCCTGGAGTGAAGCCCATTCCTGAGGGTCATGTCCTTCGGAAGCTCCCCCATGTCAATGTCATCAAAGCAGCTGGAAAAAAAAAAAAATGCAAGCTCGATTTCTTCAATACGGCGGCGACCATGATCGACAGCCTTGTGGTTAGGCTTGTCTCCCAGCGCACTCCTAACATTTCCATCTCTCAAGTCCTGGTTTTTTTTTTTCCTTCGGATTATTCACTCTTTCATCAATGACATCAAGAGAACAATGCACAATGTAGTGCAGCTTCAGCGCATCGAACCCCTCACTAAACTTTGTATGTAAACATGATTGTTCTGCAGACCCACAATCGCCACATAGATTGTCATGATCTCCTATCTTGCTTCCTGTCTAATTTGTTCGCCAAATCGATGGGCTAGTCTGTAGAAAACTCATTCATGCCTTGGAATCAACCTCCATGCTTACTATAGTTCCTATATAGGCTTGATCTCTAACTTGGAAATTTAATTGATTAGAACCCTCCTACTAGATAAGGTTGAAGTGCTAGCTAGGATTTTGATCAGATCTTCCCTTGAACCCGCTCTAATACCATGTTAGTTTTAGGATTAGAATTGTCATAAGTAGAAAAAATGCATCACATAAGAACAATGAACACAACAGATACCTTGGGAAAACCCTCCTACTCAAGGGAGAAAAACCCAACAAGAAATGGTCTCTCTTATATATATATCAGATGAATAAGTGCAAAATTCTGCATACAGAATCAAGCCCTTGAAATCTGGCCAAGTCCAATACAAAGAAAGTAGACACTTCTCCTTGATGCTAAATGAAGACACTTCTTCTTGAAATTGAATTTGGTGCTACAAGGATGGCAAACTGTTGCTAATGTGTGAACTTGGAGTGAATGAGATTGCTTGATTGAATTATAAAATGAGGAGACACCTTCTCCTATTTATACAAGCTAAGCGACCCTTCATCTTAGAGCCGACCTTGAACAAGTATAATTTTTTTCTTTTATAAAAATAAGGCCGACCTGCCTTCACAAGAATAAATTAAGGAGAAAATATCTCCTGAAGCTACCAAACACTAACAGGAGGAACGCTTAAAACATATAGATGAAGTGCTAGGTATACTCGAGGAACATTCTTTATTTGCCAAGTTGTCCAAATGTGAGTTTGGCATGGAGGAGATTTTACACTTGGGGCACAAAATCAGTGCCTAGGGAGTTGAGGTAGATGAAGAAAAAGATTGAGGCAATCCAAAACTAGCCAAAACCCAAGACCTTAATCCACCTCAGAGGATTCTTAGGACTATGCAGCTATTACAAAAGATTCGTAAAGGGTTTCTCAAGGCTAGTTGCGCCACTCACTAACTAAGAAGGGAGCATTCTCTTGGAATGAGAAGGCACATGCATTATTTGAAAAACTAAAGGAAGCAATGAGTTCCTGTCCTGTGTTAGCAACACTTGATTTCAACTCACTCTTCGAGTTATATTGTGATGCCTCGGGAAAAGGCATTGGGCCTGTATTGATTCAAGACAAGCACCCCATAGCTTTCGAAAGCAGGAAGCTCAAGGATATAGAGAAAACATACTCAATCATGACAAGGAGATGCTAGCCATTATGCATGCACTTGCAAAGTTTAGACAATACCTAATTTGTGGTAGGTTTATTGTGAAAATAGACCACAACAGCCTTAGATTCTTCCTAAGCCAAAAGTACTTAAACGACAAACAACAAAAATGGGTGAGTAAACTACAAGCATACAATTTTCACATTGAATATATAAAGGTTAAAAACAACATAGTAGCAAATGCCCTATCACGAAGACCCCACCTTGGTTCAATGGTAGCAATATCCACAGAGTGGAGAACAACTCTAATCACTGAGTATGCCAAAGACAAATTTTCAAGCAACCTAATGGAAGGGAAAGTACAAGATGAGAAATACCGAATCATGGACAACCTCATTCTTTACAAGGATATAATTTATATCACTCCAGAGTCAAGGCTAAAGAAGGAGATTCTGAAAACTTATCATGACAATCCATTATTTGGACACTAGGGGTACTTCAAAACATACAAACAAATCAAGGAAAGGCTCACATGGAAGCGACTCAAGGGAGATGTATTGAAACACACTAATGAGTGTATGGTATGCCAAGGGAATAAAGAAGAACGCACATTTCCCGTAGGGCTGCTTCAACCACTACCCATCACTAGCCAAAAGTGGGAGAGCATCTCTATGGATTTCATACAGGACTGCCTAAGGTACAAGGCAAAGATTGCATTTATGTGGTAGCAAATCGTCTCACCAAGAATGCACATTTTATAGCCATATCCACAAACTTTAGAGCTCCCCAAGTGGTCGAGATATTCTTTAAGGAGGTTTTCAGACTACATGACCTCCCTTGAAATATTGTAAGTGATCGAGATAGCCGCTTCCTTAGCATATTTTGGCAAGAGTTGTTCAAATTAGTAGGGACAAAATTAACCCCAAGTACCAGTTATCACCCACAAACGGACAGACAAACAACAAGTGGTTGGAAGGGTATTTGAGGAACTATGTCATTGGGCAACAGGGTGGATGGATTAAATGGTTACACTTGGGAGAATATTGTTACAACACCACCCACCATATCTCCATAGGGATGAGTCCTTTTCGAGCACTATATGGATACAAGGCCACATCCTTTGGTGATTTGATCCGAACAGAGAGTCGTGTACCAGGGGCCAAAGATCTCATACAACAGAATGTGGACATCATGAATTCACTTAAGGATAACCTACATCATGCCCAAAATCAAAAAAAGATATATGCCGATAGGAGACATGATCTTCTTGAGACTACAACCATACAAACAATCATCTATCAAAATCAGTGGAGCTGAGAAACTTAAGCCTTAGTTTTATGGACCATACAAAATATTGAGGAAAATTGGAGAGGTGGCCTACGAATTGGAACTTCCCACAAATAGTAGAATCCACAACGTGTTTCGTGTATCCTGCCTCAAAAGTGTGTTGGGGTAACACATCATCCCATGCCCAAAATTACCACCATTAGACGATGAAGGAAAATTGATCTTAGAACCAGAAACTATACTCAATGTGCGAGAAAAAAGATTGAGAAACAAGACTATTGAAGAGTACCTCATCAAGTGGAAAGGACTACCCACTGAGGATGCGACTTGGGAAGGGCCTGAGATATTTGATCACCCTAATTTAAAAGTTGCTTGGGGATAAGCAAATTTAGGAGGGGAGGATTGTCATGTCCTTTGAAATGATAACCTCAAATATATCAAAATATAAATAATAATTAAAATCTAAGTATGAACAATTACTATTTAAATATAATTATAGTTATCATTGTAATATTAACAATCCAATCATCATTCTCTTAAAACAGATTATCATTACATGCACTATAATATAATAACTTATATGATAAATTAATTAATATGATTTCATAAAACCATAAGAGGAAAGTAACACATCAAATAAAATAAAAGAAATAAAATAAAATATAAAATCTAAATACCAGCTAAAGAAGAAATGAGTGATAACAAGCTGATTAACATAGGCAATTACCATGATTAAAGGCAAGTCAAAGAATTTACCAAATGATGAATCGACTTCAAATGAATCAAGCACCGTTTGCATAAGGGTCATGTCCAAGGTAGAGACTCTTGGACATCTATAAAGGAAGAAGCGATGCAAGGATGAAGGCATCGAAAGTATCGTGTTATAGGTATTGTGTGGGAAAGTTGCAGGGTTACATGGGAAATTCGCAGGGGTCTCATAGGAGCAAATTGTGTCATTTGTTCAAGAACCGCGTCGCCTTGTGAAAAAATCACTATGGCAATTCTAGTATGGGATAAGCTACATTTTTTATTAGGGTTTTGATGTTTTTTTAAAATTAAAAGTTTGATGGTTTAGGGGCAATTTTTATACTTTGTGAAACTAGGGTTTTAGAAGCTTCCAACTATGTTTATATACCTATGGCTAGGTCAATCTTTGCAATGATGGCTATGGTTTACAATCAGTAGATAGGGAAATTTTTTATAGGTATTTATTTTAAATCTTTCGGGCAGTTTATTTTTCAGTTTTGGGAGTTTTTATTTTGAAAAGATTTTTTTTAATTGGCATTAGCTAGCCTCAGATTCAAGGATAGAAGAAAGGTGTATTGGATTTTTTTACCTTGGAAAGTCAAGGTGATTTCATTGTTTGAAAAAAATGATTTTTTGGATATCGTAAAAGATGAGGTGTCTACAGTTATAGATTTGTAGTAGTTGGCAACTCGTAAGAAGGAGGTGGTAAAGGCCAAGCAAATGATCATGGATGTGGTAAAGGATTGTTTAGTTCCTCATTTATCTAGAAAGAAAACAGCTAAGGAGATGTTTGATGCGTTGGTTAGTTGTTACTAGAGTAATCCATAAAGAGGACTAAATCAGATACAATTATTAGTTACTTGATGAAGGTCACACAACTTCGTGATCAACGTGTAGTAGTTGGGGAGAACGTTGAAAATGTAGAGCCAGTGAATTTGGTAATGAGTGGGTTCTCATCTTCTTGGCAAGTGTTTGTTCAGGGTATTTGTGCTTGAGAGAATCTTCCTTCTTTTGAAAGATTGTGGAATGATTCTATCTAGGAGGAAACTTGAATGGAATCAAAAGCTAGCAAGAAGGGTGATGACAATAATTTAGACCTTTTCGGACAAATGGAGAAAGTTAAGGAAAAGGGACCAGCATGGGTATGGGAAAGGATGAGGATTCATCCTCACAACAAGGGAAGAAGAACTTGAGTAATATCAAGTGCTTCATTTGTCATAAATTCAGTCATTATATATTAAAACGTTTAGATAAGAAGGACAAAGGGAAGCAATGGTAGAAGGAAGTGGCAACCTTTGCAGAAATTTAGTTTCTTTTATGGGATGGAAGATACATTAGATGGATGTTAAGGCAACTTTTCTTAATTGTATCATTAAGGAAGAACTGCATATAGAGCAGCCTTATGGCTTTGAGGTAAATGGGAAGTTATCCCATGGTTGTAGGCTTAAGAAAGCCTTGTATGGACTCAAATAAGCACTAAGATCTTGTTATTTCAGGATAGATGAATATCTACAAAGTATGGGATTCAAAAAAATGAAGCGGAATCCTAATCTATATTATATAAGTGTTGGGATTGATCTGCTTATTTGAGTGTTATATTTGTTTATTATAGGAGCAGAGCACCTCATTGTAGGGTGTAAAGCATATTTAGTTACTGAGTTTTGAGATGGAGGACATGCGCTTGATGCATTGGCTTTTGTGTTTAGAGGTTTGGCAGCAACCAGGGGAGGTCTTCCTTGGGTAGGGTAAGTATATAGTTGAGATCTTGAAGCGATTCTAGATGGAGGATTGCAGACCTATGGTCCCTTAATGTATTTGGTCAACACTAGATTAGATATATGTTTTGTAGTGAACACCTTGAGTTAGTTAATGGTGGAACTAAGTAGGAGCATTGGGTAGTAGCAAAACACATGTTATATATTTGAAGGGCACAGTGGAGTATGGTTTGAGATATCTTGGAGATGGTGAAGTAAAGTTGCAAGGGTATATAGATTCACATTAGATAGGTAGTGCAGTAGATAGGAACAACACCTCGGGGTGTTGCTTTAGCTTGAGTTCAACAATGATATCTTGGTTTAGTAGGAAGCAAACTTTTGCAATACTTACTTTAGTAGAGGTAGAATACATTGCAACTAGTACTGCTAGTTGTGGTGCCATTTGGCTTTGCAAGATACTTGTAGGGTGGTTTGATATGGTGTTGGATCCCATAATCATTTATTGTGATAATCAGAGTTTTATCAAGCTCTTTCAAAATCCAGTGTTTCATGACAGGTCCAAGCACATAGGGGTTGGACATCACTTAATGCGAGACATAATTAAGAAGGGAGCAATTAGGCTCTAGTATATTTCCATGGATCAATAGATAGCTAATATTCTAAGCAATCCCTTAGTAAAAGGGAAGTTTGAAGCTTTCAAAGACAAACTTGGATTAGTGCAAAATTCCTTTTTCACTAAGAGGGAGTTTGAGCTTTTAGCTTGGATAGGATCTTTTGCATAGGTTTAGTGTGAATATGTTGGAAATGGTTCAAGTGGTTTGAACTGCTCTATTTTTGAAGTCATTTATTTAGCTAATTAAGTTTGATAAAGTGTAGATATACATTAATGACTTACACTTATCTTCCAATTCATCTCTTGCAAGAGATAAGGAGCTTTTTGAAGATTAGTAAAGATAGGTGCAAGGTAGAAGAAATATATACAATGATAAGTTCCATTCAGTTGTGGTGAACAATTTGTAGAGGTTTCCTTTAAGTTTTTTGAAGGAACAAGAAGCTGACTCGGAGGTATAATTTTTTGTGTATTTGTTTTACGCTTTCATAATTTGAAATTTCAGCTATTGTGTGATTGTTGCAATGTTTAGAAATTTAATTTTTTGCTGTTAAATAATTTCTGTTTTGAGTTATTTAATGAGAGAACATCAGGACAACGTTTGCTTGGGGTTGAAATTCTTCACTTGTAGCCCATCTTCTGCTTGTGAAGTTTAATACCATGTCAAGTTGTTAAAGTTAAGTGAAATGTTGACATAGGTAGAGAAAGGTCAACAATAAACTTTTAATGCCATGTCAAGTTGTTAAAGTTAAGTGAAGTGTTGACATGGGTAGAGACAAGGTCAATAATAAACTTACATTTCAAGCAATCTGTTGTAGCTATGCCGCCTCCACTATCATGTCTCTAATGCTTTTATTTTCAAGCATAACATTGCTTTTTTTAATACAAATAAAACTAGGTGTGTATGAATGATTTGCTGCATGGTATATGGTAGTTGTAAGCATATTTGTCAATCCATATAAACAATTAGGTACAATTTTCTCTTCAAATTCTTGTATTGATAGCTTTTTTATTTTGAAGCTTGTAGTAGAATTCTAGTGGAAGAAGGATACAAAGTTCTAAAGTGAAAAGAGCATTATGTTTAGTGTTTATAACTAGATACCCAAAGAAATGTTAAACATGAAGGGTTCTAAATGTGACCATTGTTGGTAAAGACACAACAAGGTTCTACGGAGTACATGGTGGGTGCTCTTTGTGTGGGTCGTGTTGCCCACATTTGAATCATGCAAATTTTAAATCCTTCCCTTGTTATAAAATGTCATTCATATCCTACTAATACACAAAAGTATGAAAGGAGGAGCTCTCGGTGATTATCAAGATACCACATCTTTCTGATTTTCTTAGCTCTCTATATGGCTGCCAGTGTCACTCCTGCCAGTATTTAAAAGGAGTCCACCTAGTCAGTGATGTGAGTGCAATGAATACAGGATTGAAAGTGATCTCACAAAATGTCGTGACAACAAAACATATACAAACCAATTGATGTCAGAAATTACTCAGCAAGTGTAGTATAATGGTGTAAAACCACAACCTCTATGATTGCGCAGGTTCACAGTAGTAGATGATAAGCTTTAAATGTTTCTTGAATTCCTTTAAGGAGACATGTAAATCAGAGCGGCGAAATCATTTCCAAAGGAACGATGATGTTACAAAGGCCGTTATCATGCGAAGGATTGGGCATATGGACTTGGCAGAGATTTTAGTGGGCCTCAAAACCTCATTATGCCCCAATATTTTGAGCTCATTAAGGAAAGTTGAAAATGAATGTTTGAAAGACTTTTGGCATTTTGTAGGGGTTTAAAATCCGTTGTTGGGCCCTGAAATGGTTGTATAAACCACTGAAAAGGCCGACATGTGGTTTCGAGAATATAAAGAAGCGGTAGGATAAATTAAAAGGTTGTCAGCATTTTGAGAAGTTATAAAACTATTAGCGGGCCCCAAAGAAGTTTAGAAAAAACCACGATTTTCTGACGCCCCTTCTTAGAATTAGAATTCACAAGGGTGGAAGTTAGCGGGCAGCTACTCCTCTTTGCACCAAAACGAAGTAATAAAGGATTGGCTAACAGATAATGTTATGGTAGACGATATCATACAACCTCAATAATATAAATCAGGTCAGTAAAATGGGTTGCGACCTTGATACGTGTCTTATGTTAAAGTGCAGAGAATCTTGTGTTAAACGCCATAATTAGTAGTCACTTGGACTTGATCACTACCATGTCCGTGATGTAGTGCATCGTGATTTAAAGGGTTACGAAGTTAGAGCTGATCCGCAGAACACCTGTTGCATAACCGCTTGCTACCAAGCTAGTTTCCCAAGAAGAACAGAGGTTGAACAATTGTACAAACATTTGAATTTTAAAGCTCTCTGTTAGAAGACAGATGGAAGAAGTTAATGGATGAAATTAAGCAAAATGGTGACTTAATTTTCTTCATTGATGAAATACACCCGCTATCTAGAACAGCTTAAACCTGCCAAAGGACTTTGATCCTCACAGAGACGTAAATGGTGAGGAGTTATTAACACTAATGTGCAACATTTTAATATAGTGGTCTACTTCACATTGGGTCTATGTGTTGGAAGCAATTAGAAGGCAACGCATCATCTTCAATATTACCATGCATATAGGAAAAGATGTAAAGAAAATCAGGGTTCACATTCCAAATGTTTCATACTTTATCCTCCTAGACAGAATGTTTCAGTGATGGACTACACTTTAGTCTTATTGGAAGTTAAATTCTGCCTGAGAAGCTTTTGAAGAACTGGTAATGAATGATCTACAAAGCTTGCAGTACAGTGAATATATCACAAATATGTGTGCTCAGGAAATTCTTTCCAAATCACAAGTTGGTGGAAACAACAAATTGTAGTCTATGATTCATATCTGTAGCATTGTTTTCAGTAAAATTGTAATCAGGACATGGTATGGGTAGATAGAAGGAAATGTATAGCTAAAACATTTACAATGTATTGTGTGAAAGATTTTTCATCTACACAAAGGAAAAGGTCGTGAAACTTGTAGAACTGATGGCTGAAGGAGATATCAGTATGCACTTAGAGCCTGACACTTTGATGATGAAGCCTTTAAAATTTGGAATTTGTCTTGAACGTGGGCATTGATTATCAGCTGTTAAATCTTATGAACCTGGATCTACCTCACCAATGGATTGAAAGTCTTATCAACTTAGTGGAAATTGGAAATGGAGCTCGTATTAGAGCAATGTTATGGATTAACATATTAAGATCCATGTAGATTGGAGGAAATTCAAAAGAAAGCCACGAAGATTCCACAAATCAGTTACAAATAAAAACAAAAGGGATAAATTTCTTTTGTAACTGAAATGTAAGAAACAGTTACACAAAAGTAGTAGTTACGAGAAAGTAAAGCGAATGAAGATTCTTTAAATCATCGCCTCAACGGCAATTCCTGTAATGAGCCACCCTAAATTGATCTATAATTTTTTTGAGATTTTGCCAATTTTGCTTTTCAGGCATTTCGTCAAGCAGTTTACCAACCCATTGTTCTGAACTTGTTTAAACTGTTTTTTCATTGTCTTGATGATACTTTTTGTATATAGTTTGCAATTTAAACATTTCTTGATTCTCATAAATCCAATGACAGGGACAAATTCATTCCAAGCACCATCATTTAATTTACTTGTACTAAATATTCTCAGCAAATTCGTTATTCAACCCAAGAAATTGTCAATTAATGACAAAACATAGTTTTCTAAAAGTTCATTACAATGCAATATTTAATATTAAAATACTGCTGACCTGGTAACAGTATATATATGAAATCTCCTTGAAAATCTCGAATCACCTCCAACAACTTTAGCGTTCCAAATTGATCTTCCTTTGTCTTTATGCCTTCCAGACATATTGACGACCGCCTTTTGATTGCATGCTCTTCTTCAATTGCAGCTCCAATAATAACTTCATACAACAAGAACTTAATACAACCCTTTTCTCATTGGTGGTCCCCACTGTTTACAATATTCAGGAGATACTTGCAGCTAAACCCAACCGTGGCACTCAAAATCGACTGGCCCTATGTTTACAAGCAGGTTCTCTGAAAATGATAGTCATAGGGCATTCAATGAATAATGCTGGAGAATAACCATACTCAAGGCCGATATTTCTTTCATCAATGAAACAAATGGAAAAGTCTGACTCTAAAGTCACGCATCCATACAATCTAAAAACGACAAATAGAAGTAATAAACAGCGATGAAGTGAAAGCTCAATGAGAATAATTGACAAAGCTCGATATCCCTCCTTGAAAACGGCAGAGTTTAAATCATCATGACCTCAAACTTTAGGAAGCTACCAATATCTTTCGAACTTCCATTCTTGGTGATTGATTTACTTTAGACTCCCTTACTTCCACGTGGCGCTTTTAAGCTATCCAATCCTCCGAATGGATTTGTCCATATATTAAGACTAGTCGCTTAATTTGTATCTTACAAAACTGGCATCGATTATATAAGTTGCTCCCAATATTTCACCAAACTTTAAACTTCTTTCTTAAATTTCTTGTATAAAGGAAAAATTGGTATCTCCCCATCGGCTAACTCCCAACTCGCCTCCTCAATCTGCTATACGGCAGGCATTGATTATTAACGTTCTCGACGCCCAAATATAAATCGCATCTCATCCAACAAAGTCGCGAATCTTTCAAGAAGCTCAGGTGATAGACTTGGAATTTATTATTGAAGGTATGACACGCTTCCTGGGAATGCCACACAATACAACTACCGTATGTTGCTCGATATCATATGATAGTATTAATTCATTCACTCATACTAATCGTCTTCTTTCTTGATCCCATGACTTTGTAGATAACCGCAGCTACTCAACCCTGATACGCCTTGGATACTATGGGTGATAT
This sequence comes from Sequoia sempervirens, assembly GCA_007258455.2. Classification (NCBI taxonomy): domain Eukaryota; kingdom Viridiplantae; phylum Streptophyta; class Pinopsida; order Cupressales; family Cupressaceae; genus Sequoia; species Sequoia sempervirens. The sequence continues at coordinate 170,483 of VDFB02065372.1, forward strand.
ATATATGGCTTGATTCATATGGAAGAGCTGTGACGAAATAAAGACTTTATTTTTGCCTCGATTTCTTTCTAACAACCACAACAACTCCTCTTAATCGTCTTCTTTAAAGTCCTGATTCCTCAAATGGTCCTAAGCCACGATTGCTCAATACTCCAGTTTTCCCTGATATTAAATATGAAAATCAATATGACTAGTATTCTTTTAACAAGACTGGCACGAATTTCCCCAAATCATGTGCGTTCATTCACCTCTTCGAACAGCTAGAGAAATAGACTATAAACCTCCTACATGCAGTTTTTTAAAGAATTTATCCCTTCGACTTGCAAATTGTAGCATATTAGATTCGTAACCTTCCAAATACCATTAACCAGTGGCAATTGTCACAAACAGACTCCTTCACAATTCCAACAATTTAAAATTGTTTGTCCTCTTGGGATATAGGCATTCCCAATGAGTATACGGTCAAGTATAATACTCTTTATATTAACTTCTGAAAATTCCAGAATTATCAATCTCATCCTTGTAATTCCGTGAATTAATTGTCTCCTTCAATATTCAGAACTTTCTGACCAAATTAGAACTCACAAAAACTCCATTGAATTCTCCAAATTTAGCTCCAGCACAACCTCTGAATGAGACTGTCCGCAATCATCCAGGGAGTGTCTCTCAACTCCGAAGATGATAATCTTTGTGAAGGGGTTCATCCTTACAAACTTTTGGAAATTCTTCCAGCAATACAATCTTCCTCCAAAATCCAAAACCAGCCTCCTTGCAACGATGCTCCAACAATCTTTTATTCTTTTCACTTTGTAACTCCTTGCGTCTGCTTGAATTCTCATCTTTTTTGCTTTTCACTTTTTATTTAATTCTTTTTGAGAACTCTCTCAAAAGTAACTATAATTTTTTTTTTTTTTTTAACTTTTCAAAACATAAGTTACTTTTGCACCAATAATTCATTTAAGTTGTCTTTATCTCTTGACCCTTAATTGACAACATTAAATTAATTATTAATTATATGCTGATTCAAAACTGGGGACATTACAATTCCATAGTTAATTAAGTTTCAGAATCAGTAGCCGTTCAATGGTTAAAACTTCTAGAAAAGGGGACAAACTATAAATATGTAATCGGTAGGCATTTGGGGGGATCTTTTTGCTGTTCAACCAAAGAGCTCCTGTGAGGGCTGTGGGGAACAATAGTGATTAGATGTTTGGCCCCTTTTTTTGGTCTGTTCGGGAAGTGAAGAGGAGGAACAATAAATTGCAGTTTTGATTATTTTGCTATAGATGCTCATTGTTTGCGTGCAGTGCTTTTTGAATGAAATACTAATGCTTATGAATAAGTCTGTGAGCTTAGATAAATGTTTGAATGTTCCTTCCCTGTGAGGATGCGTTGTTCTGTGGTGTTTTATTCATTTATTTGCAGCAAATGTTGAATTGTAGTGAGTTGAGTCATTACTTTTGATAATTTGGTTTGTGAGCCATGGTATTGATTGTATGCCAATTTACTTTTTCGTTCAGTTAATAGTTTTAAATCCTTTTCAATTGCATCTATTTTCATGGCTATGGATAGATGTTAGTTTGCCTTTCCTACTTTCTGGTTAAAAACATACCCTTGTTTATTATATTTCAAAAACTCAAAAATTTGTATCAAAAGAGGGAGTTGTACCTCAACTAAAATTCAGAGGAAGAGGAATGGTGATCTCTCCAACTATTGTTGATCGATTAGTCCTTCTTTGGGCAATATAGAGTCATTTTGAGTTAATTATTTAAAGGACAAATTTGTCAACCAACATGGTGCAAGTAGTCGTAAACTCCATATCTAAGTCTATCAAGTCTTTCAAATTCCAAGGGAGGTTTTGAAGAAGAAATCTAGGTGGTTACTTTACATGGTAAGAAGCTCAAGACAAGTGTTATTATAGTTTTAGGTAATTAAGAGATGCACAATGTTGTACCCATTTGACTTTTTTTGTATTGTGTTAGATTGTAAGCCACAATTTAGTTGTTTCTCCTTTGTGAGACAAAGTTAGGTCCTTCCCCTTAGGTGTCAATGTTGTCATTGTTAGTTCAAGCTAACATGATAGCCTATTCATGCAACAAAATGTAATGTGCCCTTTTTAGCATGATCATATTTTCCGATGGTTTAGCCTATCACTGGACCTCATAGACTAATATAGATGGTTAGAGGGTCTTCTGAGATAGAGTCTTGGTCAGTAGAGGCTTTAATCTTCTCCGGAGTTAAGTGATTTTCAGTTTTGGTTTTCGTTTGATGTCTCCAGAGCCCCGTTTGCTATACTTACTATTTATAGTAAGTCTGAGATTGGTTGAGAGAGACCCTTACTATTTTTAGTAAGGCACTTGATTGTATTGGGATTTACAGAGTTGACCCCTAGTTCAGACGGTTTGATGAAATATTAAGTATTAAAGGAGATATTAATGTTTTATTAGCTTGAATAATATTTAATTAATTAAAAGTGTTATTATAAAGTTCTAACTTAGCTTTATAATGAAGGGTCAATTCATCATTAAAAGGGGGCCAATTGAGCAATTAATTTTGGGCGCCTATTCCAAGGTAAAAAGGTGAAATATTTAATGATGCAAATGTAATAACAATTAAATGTGCTTTTTCGGAGAAATCGACTTCTTGAAGAGAGCTTATATATTTGCCTTGGTAGTCGAGCCAATTCATTCTTGAGCATTTGTTTTGATGAAAATCGTCTGTGAATAAGAAGCCAAGGGTTTTTGTCTTTCAAGCCATTGGAGAACGATAAACTCTTCAGTGTTGCAGCCATTTGAGGTGGTGAAATATCCATTGAATTTGGCATTCGGGAGAACTTCATTCAAAGGTTCTATTTGTGCACAAAAATTAGAGTATTTGATAAAGGATTTTAGAGTAGGAACAAAGGGTTTTGGTGTCAGATTGAAGAGAAAACTAGAAGCTGATCATTTGTGATTGCTGGCATGAATTTCAAGATAATACGACTTGCTTTTTGAGAGTCATTAATGCAAAAGGGAGGTGGCCTTTGAAGAAGGGCGATTTTGGTTTGAGAAGGCAACAAAAATTCTAAGAAAATTCAAGAGGGTGCGCCTAGCCTCTTTGAAGTCAGCCACAACAGATTTGGAGGGAAAGATTGCATATTTGAGTAGAATTGGATTCCCTTTGGGAGTTGCTTTTTGCAGCCATCTTCAAGACAACAATTACTATTCACTGTTTACGGGTATGCTCATGTATTTGGAGGCCTAATTTATTAAATAAAATATTACTTCTATCTTTCCAGCAGTGGTTTTCATTCCGTGCATTTCTTGTATTTCTTTATGCTCAGTATTATTATCTTTATTATAAAAAAAAAAATCAAACAAAAGCATAAAACCCTTGAAATACAAAGAAATTGCAAAACATCAAAACAAAAACTATCAGCCCCCACAGTTGAGAGTAGACGAGTTCTTACATTGATATCAGAGCGGTTTCCTGCCATCCTTATGGGGTTTTGAATGCTACCAAGTGACAGGGAAAGAAGGTACTACGAGAGAGAACTTCGTAAGACTTGGCATCCACCACAGGTACCTGAAGGGGAAATAGTATCTAGTTTGATTGTGTTCATTAGGGGTCATCCTTAGGGTCTTCATAACAGGTTGCAGGCATGGGTGACAAGAGGGAGAATAGTCCACCTCGGGATGATGACAGAGAGGTGAGAGAGACCTTGAGGGATTTACGGGTCGACTAGTAGTAGGTAGCTGGTGTACTACAACAGCTCACAACAACTCTACAATAGTTGAATTTACCCAGGAGACAACCCCAGGATCGGGATGATGATAGGAGTGTAGCTGGGTCATGGAGAGTGCATAGAGCGCCTTCCCATACTGCTGATAGACCTACACGACCTACATTCCTGAGAAATGAACTAGAAGACGAGAATGGGGAGGAAGAAGGTGAACCCATGTTTGCTGATAACATTATAGCAGTGAATTATGAGTGGGAGTTGTTGACACCATAGGTGAGAGAGCGCATTAGTTTTGATAGATTTGTGAGCCAGAGGAGAGAGCATTACAGGTCCAAGCAGGATAGGGGACCGAGGAATCAAAATAGTGATCAGAATCATGCTACCAGTAAGCTCACATTGCCCATGTTTGATGGTAGTGGAAAGGTTATAGCTCAGGCTTGGGTTCACAAGCTTGACACTTTTATGACACTTAGACCCATGGCGGAGATTGATGTGATTAAATATGCCACCTTACACTTGGAGGGAGTAGCACACGATTGGTGGTATCATGGGATGGTGATGTTGCAGCATAGCCACATCACTTCCTATCAGGAGTTTGTTGATAGGCTGGTTGAACGTTTTGATAAGAAGGATCCAAAAGTTTATTTCAAAGACTTGGCACAATTGAAGCAGGTCGGTAGTTTGCATTGTTGATTTCCAGAGATTGTCTGTAATGTTACCTAACATATCTGAGAGGAGGCTGGTTGTACTCTTTATGGATGGCTTATTGGAACCATTACGAGGGTGGATAAAAGCTTTTGATCCACCAACACTGTAGGAGGCAATGAAAAAGGCAAGGAGTATGGAGTTTGCAGCCCCAAAAAGCAGGAGTACACATAAGGATGTTCCTTCAACCAGCAATGAGGATTCTCAATAAATTGCTGATAAGAAAAAGAAATCAGCAACCATGGTCGATGAGGAGTCACGTGAGGAGTTGAGAAAAAAGAAATTATGTTTTTGGTGTAAGGATCCATATAACAAGGATCATGATTGCCCTTTGAGACCTAAGGGCAAAGCAAATCGTATCATGTGGGCATATCATGAGGATTCAAATTCGGATCAGCCAGCTTCAGAGGATCATTAGGATGAGAAGGCATCTGCGGATGGGAATTTGGCTCCTATGGCATTCTTTGCTAATGTTCAGGATGAGGCCACATTTAGATTCAGGGGAACAGTTAATGGGCAGTGTTATGTTGCTATACTGGATACTGGAGCAACACATAATTTTATTGATGAGGGTTTTGTGGCTAGATGTAGACTTCAGGCCGAGGATTTTGATGGATTTAGAGTTCGAGTGGCTAATGGATATACCCTCGCACGCACTAGGCGGATTACTAATCTCACTTTGATGTTGAACAACTATGAGTTACATTTTAATTTCTATGTGGTCAACATGGGTGAGATGGATATAGTTTTGGGCATGAAATGGTTCTAGGACTTGGGAGTATTTACCCTTAACATACCTAAGGTGGAGATGTCATTTGAGGTTGATGGTAGGAGAGGGGAATTACAGATGGGAGCCTGCGTTCTATCTTTCTTGTTAATAAGAAGAGCGAGAGTGTAGAGGAGTTTGTGTAGAGTGGACATGGTTTTCACTCAGTATTCCGAGGGTTCAAACGTAGCCAATTGGGATCAACCTAGAGGTTTGGTACAGTTCGTGACCAACCCCTTGTTTGAGGCGGATGTTACATCGTCATATGACAATCCGCTCTTTGAAATTGATGTTGATCACTCTCTTGACCCTAGTCCCGAGATGAGCGTTGATCGTAGTGTTTAGGATCCTTCTGGTGCATCGAGGTTCCAGACAAGGCTCATAGAGGAGTTTTCTAAGGTGTACACAGTGAGGAGTGCGTACAGTTTCACATTTGACCCTCATGTGCATGACCTATTTCAGATGCACAGTTCAGTGGCGCATGTACTTGACAATAGTTATGATAGCTTGCCTTGCTCAAAGTTAGGAAACAAATGTTGTCAGTTCTTTGAGTTGCTTCCTTTTGAGACTCATACTCTTGCGACACCTGATGGCAAGTTTGAGTTGGCTTAGTGGTTTCAGTTAGTTGTTCTGGGGATGGTGTTACCGGAGCAATTTGGTGATATCAGGGACATTGCACAGTTCTACCCGTGGGATCTTGGTGGAGTGATCTTACAGAGGAGTCTCTTTGGGCGGTTGAGATTGCTTGGGGACAAGCAATTTAGGGGAGGGCGGATTGTAATGCCCCCTTTTTAGCATGATCATATTTTCGGATGGTTTAAACTTTAGCCTATCATTGTCCCTCATAGGCTAATACAGATGGTTAGAGGGTCTTCTAAGACAGAGTCTTGGTCAATAGAGGCTTTAATCTTCTCGAGAGTTTAGTGATTTTGAGTTTTGGCTTTCGTTTGATGTCTTCAAAGCCTCGTTTGCTATGCTTACTATTTATAGTAAGTCTGAGATTGGTTGAGATGGACCCTTACAATTTTAAGGCACTTGGTCGTATTGGGATTTACAGAGTTGACCCCCAGTTTAGACGGTTTGATGAAATATTAAGTATTAAAGGAGATATTAATGTTTTATTGGCTTGAATAATATTTAATTAATTAAAAGTGTTATTATAAAGTTCTAACTTAACTTTATAATGAAGGGTCAATTCATCATTAAAAGGGGGCCAATTCAGCAATTAATTTTGGGAGCCTATTCCAAGGTAAAAAGGTGAAATATTCAATGATGCAAATGTAATAACATTTAATTGTTATTAAATGTGCTTTTTAGGAGAAATCGACTTCTTGAAGAGAGCTTATATATTTGCCTTGGTAGTTGGGCCAATTCATTCTTGAGCATTTGTTTTGATGAAAATCGTCTGTGAAGAAGAAGCCAAGGGTTTCTGTCTTTCAAGCCATTGAAGAACGATAAACTCTTCAGTGTTGCAGCCATTTGAGGTGGTGAAATATCCACTGAATTTAGCATTCAGGAGAACTTCATTCAGAGGTTCTATTTGTGCACAAAAATTAGAGTATTTGATAAAGGGTTTCAGAGTAGGAACAAAGGGTTTTGGTGTCAGATTGAAGAGCAGATTAGAAGCTGATCATTTGTGATTGCTGGCACAAATTTCAAGATAGTACGGCCTACTTTTTGACAGCCATTAATGCAGCAGGGAGGCAGCCTTTGAAGAAGGGCGATTTTGGTTTGAGAAGGCAACAAAAATTCTAAGAAAATTCAAGAGGGTGCGCTTAGCCTCTTTGAAGTCAACCACAACAGATTTGGAGGGAAATATTGCATATTTGAGTAGAATTGAATTCCCTTTGGGAGTTGCTTTTTGCAGCCATCTTCAAGACAGCAATTACTATTCACTGTTTACTAGTATGCTCATGTATTTGAAGGCCTAATTTATTAAATAAAATATTACTTCTATCTTTCCAGCAATGGTTTTCATTCCGTGCATTTCTTGTATTTCTTTATGCTCAGTATTATTATCTTTATTATAAAAAAAAAAATCAAACAAAAACATAAAACCCTTGAAATACAAAGAAATTGCAAAACATCAAAACAGAAACAATCAACCTCTGCAGTTGAGAGTAGACGAGTTCTTAGACAAAAATAAGAAATTCAAGGGAAGAGTACACAATAGATGCCAATATATATAAGGGAATGCCACAAAAAATAGTATTTCATATGTAATGCTATTGATATGACAAAAATCTATAAAACTCAAGAACCAAGAGTACCTACCACAATAGTATGTACCAACAAAATATGGGGCAAGATTATATTATTCAAAACCCAAATCTTCTTATCCATTCCATCTCCTTGTCTTTGCCCCTCATTTCTTCAATGGATAACTCACCTTTTTATAATCTTTAGTATAGTCAGGAAATGTTGACTAAGACATAACGATTTGGTGCATTCAATATTGGTGCAAAGTCCTAATAAATGGGTCCCTTTGGCCCAAGAACAGCTACATTTTACAATAAGGAAATCGATTACAATATTGACACATGGACATATTAAGAGTCCCATTACGATATAAAGTTTATAATCTGAAGGATCCATGAACAATATGCAACACCTCATAAAATAAAGATTGTTTGTGACATTGTGTGATAGTAACTTGAATGAAACCTGTGGTGAGAATTGGCCCTTGCGGTGACATCATAATAACTGTACACTCCAAATTACATGCAAACATAAAACAAATATAAAAGAAATATTTTTGGGTGATGCAAGATTGTTCGATCCCTAAAATGCTCCTGGATCAAAACCCTAGGTAAAAAGAATTTTTAGCTGAGTGCCCAAGCTTAAGGAAGTGAGGGAGAGGGTGTGTTGGCCACCCAAGTTGACCCCCTTCATCTTTAGACATCCATATGTCTTCCTTTGGCCCCATGCCTTTCCATTTGACAAGATATTCTCTATACCCCTGTTTTTTGGTTTTCTTACTTATGCACATACTCAAAATTCTTCTCTATCTAATCTTGTTGCTTGTGAAGCACTTGCTGCCTCCAATCAGGTTGTTGTAGTAACAATGTGTTATTGGTAGCATTTTCCTCTATGATAAAACATATAGAGCAACAACATTGAATATCAGGGAGATATCCAATCCCTCTTACAAGTCAATTTCATAAGCATTCTTAGAAATTCTACACATCACTTTGCAAGGGCCAATTTTCTCTGGCTTCAACTTATTATAGTTTCTCCTATGAAACCTTTCCTTTTATAAATGTGCCATGACTAACTTTTCCTCAGAGTAAGTCTTTTCTCTTGTGTTAATCTATGCTTGCTTTATATTTGTTGCTACTTTTCTCCCATTGGTTTCTCACTTGTGCATGCACCTTCTGCATTTGTTGTGCAATCTACATTAAGATGCTTGCCATATGAAATCCTCAATAGCTTTGTAACATCTTTGGGAGATGTCGAATACACAATTTGAAATGGGTTCTTGCTTATAGACCTATTCACTAGTTGTTGAATGCAATTTCAGCTTGTTCCAAGTAGGAATCCAACTACGTCAGTTTGTCTCCCACCAAACTCCTCAGGAGAGAACCCAAAATCTTGTTTACTTCTTCTATTGGACTATTTGTACCCAACTTTTCTTCAATATGTCAAAAATAGCTTAAGAACTTAGTATGCCTATTTAAGGTGATAATTTGTGGCAACCAACGTAACTTGATTACTTCCTTGAAGAACATATTTGCAATCTTGGATGCATCATCCAAATTTTGACAAGGAATGAAGCACACCATTTTTGAAAATCTATCAATACAATAAAGATAGTATGGTTTCCTCTCTAAGTTCCTAACAATCCAAGGACATTGTATGAATTTTTTTTCCAAAGGCTTGTTTGGTATTGGTAATGACTTATATAGTACTATATTTTGGAATACACCTTTTAAAACCTGAATTTTTGTCTCTCTTAACAAATCTCTTGACATCTCAGTGTAAACATGATCATAAATAACATGGCCAAAGTTTCATTGACACCAAAGTGATTGTTCGTCATTGAACTTTGTGGTATACACAATTGTTTTCTTTTGAACAAATATCATTCTTGAATAAAATAATCCTAAAACAAACCTTTTAGTCCAACCCAAGATTCCATTCAACTTTTCCATGCATTTGAAAAATCTAGATCTGCGACATAGAAATCGTTCATCACATCCATTTCTACCAATATCACATCCATTTCTACCAATTCAACTATCATAGTAGACAATGCCTGCCTTTTACTCAAAGCATTTGCAACCTTATTTGTTATACTAGCTCAATGCTTGAGAACAAAAGAAAACCCTCGCAAGTATTCCACCTATCTTATGCGACTCTAACTCAACTTTACGTGATTGTTAATTAATTTGAATGCCCTATGATGAGTATACAAAACTAATTCTTTTAGCAATATATAATGCCTCCACCACCGCAAAGTGTGAACAATATTGTTTGCATTATAATTCACTTTAAAAACCTTCTCAAAAGTTGGAAGTGCCAACACCAACTCTTTTGTTACCTTATTTCAGACTTCAAAACCTCCCTTTGACATACAATGTGTCAATGGTTTGCATATCCCACTAAAGTTTCTAATGAACTTTTTGTAAAAACGTGCCAACCCATGGAAACTTCTAACCTATGTTGCACTCAATGGTATTGGTCATTCAACGATTGCTCGAGTCTTCTCATGATCCATCCTCAATCCATCTTGAGATATCACAAATCCAAGTAAACCAATTTCTTTTGCATGACACTACACTTCTTTAGGTTTATACACAACTTCTCATTCCTTAATCGTGTTAAAACTTGCCGTAGGTGTTCGAGATGCTTTTGTCCTATCTTGCTAAACACCAAATTATCATCTAAACCAACAACAACAAACCCAAGAAAGGTTTAAAAAATTCATTGACCTCATGAAGGTACCTTGTGCATTGGTCAATCCAAAAGGAATAACTAGCCACTTATGTTGTCCATCCTTGATTTTGAATTCTATCTTCCATTCATCTTCTTCATGGATTTTGATTTGATGGCAACTACTCTTGGAATCAATTTTGTAAAGTAGTATGCTCTACTCATACAATCTACTACGTCATCCATGCACGCCAATGGAAACCTATACTTGACTTGATGGTGATTTTGTTGATATCACAAGAGTCTATACACATACTCCATTCTCCCATCTTCTTTGTTGCAAGCATAGTAGGTGCAATGCAAAGGCCCATACTTTCCCTAATTAGACCTCTCTTCATTAGTTCCTCCAATTGTGTTCAACTTTGCACTCATATCAGGATGCATCCTATATGGTGCCTTATTAGGTAAACTTGATCTTGGGGTCAAATTATACAATGGGAAATATTGTGCACTAGTGACAACCCTTAAGGTACTTCACTATCCATGATATCTTCAAAATCCTTTAATAGTGCCTTCAACTTTGTCTCCTTTCAGCTGCACAACTTACTTTCATCAGTGGTGTAGGCCTTACAACCAACACCTAGCACTCTTGCAACTTTTCAATTTCGTTAAGAAATTATTTGGTTGACAAAAACATTGCTTGGCATTTTGCAATTTATTTCGTAGCCTCCATTGACTTCAACTCAAACTTCTTTATGCCCTTGGCGATGGTGAAAGTGTTCCTCCGCCCATTATGGATAGCACACATATCATACTGCCATAGTCTACCCAACAACACATGACAAGCATCTGTAGGAATCATATCACACCAACCAAGCACTGCTCCCTTAGTTATCTATTGACCCTTTTGCAACTAGGAAACATGGTAAGAATTGCAATGTGGCACTAATTTTAGGTTTAATTTCTCTACCATCTCAGTGGACCCTAAATTATTAGCGCTTCCTCTATCTACGTGCATCTTACAACAATTTCCTCTTGATTTATAAATAGTGCAGAAGATACTCTTTCTCAACCATGGTTCTTTGTCTTCTTTAGCAGAACCTTACATAACATTAGGTTCTCTCCACCTTCAGGTGTTACATTCTGTCCCACTGCCTAATCCATCACTTGCTTGTGCAATGTGTACCCTCATCAAAAGCCCTGCTATCCGATTCTCCACATGTGTAATATATACTACTGAGAATCTTTGCATGACCTGCTCTACCTTTGCCTTCCCCTTTTATGGAGGTTTGCTCCTCTTTGAAGTCTTGTGCATTACTACTAGATGCCATAATCTACCTCTGCAAGCATGCTTTCTTACTACTTTGTTTGCTCCTTCTAGCATTGCCCTTACCCTGCATTTTCTATCGCTTCTTGGACAACTTCTCCTTTGCCCTTAGCACGATGGTGGCCACCTATAATGGATTGAAGTGGCAACAAACAAATCTCATAGTGGATTGTGGTCTACAATCCATTCAAATATAGAGACACCTTTGCATCATCCTCCATATGACCTCTCTAGATGCCGAGTCTATAAAATTCCTCTGTACTCCACAAATATCTCTTTCCACTGCAAAATTTGAAACTTCTTGAATAATTTGTAAGGTAGAAACTTACATTTCAACTCTGACACCATGTGATCCCACTTGGAGATCTTCAACGTGTACTTCTTCATCTTGTCTTTTTGCACATAATCTCGCCATAATGCAGGATGTCCCTTCAATCTAGTGGTTGCATAGTTGACTCTCTTAGGGTCTTCATAGATTCATAGTTGAAGCACTTCTCTATAGTGCTGATTCAATCCAGCAGATCCCTAGGATCTAAAACTCTTGAGTAACATGGGAGATAAAATCTTAGCTTACTTCTTGCTCCCATGCCTTAGCAAACTTACCTTTGGCACTTAGTTCCTCTCTTGAACTGGAAGCTTCCTCATTGCATGGTTCTTGAATTAGTCTCTCATCATTGTTGACATCTTCAGTTATGGCTGTTACTTGCCTTTGTGCAGGCTCAAGGGGTTCCAACCTTGCTTGAATGGCTTTCATTATGCTAGCTAATTTTATTATCTTGCTGCTTCCTTTGATCATATTCATCATAATGCTATCTTCTCTTATTTTTGCCACCTCTTCTTCTATTAACCATCTTTGAAATATCCCCCCCTTGGTAGGATATTTAATTTCGAATTTCTGCCTGTCTGTTTGTGTTTTGGTTTTATTGTTTTTCTGTGATTTTGAAGTTTTTGAAGAGTTTGCCAGGTAATGCATAAAATATATAAACAGTTGCAGAATAAAGCGATTACTGGAAACAAATACTGAAAGATATCAAATCAGATTTATTATTACGTTGCATTTACATTATGGTCATACCCGGAGGCCAAAGGAGAATAATTGCAAATCTGAAATGTTATGAAATGATTTGATCAGCAACAACAACCTCCTTATTTCTGAACGCCTATCACAGATAAGTGACTTCACCACCCTGATATTGCTGTAGTATGATTGCAAAAGGCTAGTGTCATGTCCCCATCCTAGTCAGCGCAGCTGGTGACGAGGTTAGCCTATTATTCGATCCTCGTAGGCTGACAGGAGTGTGCAGAGGATCATTTGGGGCAGTTACTCAGTGTTTGGTAGCTCCAGTTTTGCAGTTGTGTCAGGTTGGGCCTTCGCAGAATCTTCCAGAGTGCATTTTCAGGAACTTTCTATTTTTACAAAGTTAGGTCAGGCGGAAGCTGCTATTTTGGGCAGGGCACCTGGTTCAACCTTTCAGCTCAGAGTCGACCCGGTTCAGCAGTTTGATGATCAGACGGAGAAATAAGGAGTAATTAATGATTTATTAAATATTTAATAATTTGACTTTATATTAAAGTCACTTTATTGAAATATTTAAATATTTAATTAAATTGGCCAGTTATAAAGTATTTATTATACTTTATAATAAAGTATTAATTTTTGACTTAGTGAATATTTATTATTCATTAAATTGAGGCGCCATTTAATTATTTAATATTTCTCCTAAGTATCAAAGGTGAAATAAATCATTTTATTTAAATGATTAATTAAAAGGAGTTGGGTCGAATTTTATCAAAGGAGTATATATTTTCTTTCAAGGCAAAATCGAACTATTCTGATATTATTATTCGACTTTTGTCTTTTGCTCTGAGCATTGGAGTTTGCAAACCCTAGGGTTTCTGGCAGACAGACGTTTCTGGAGAACGAAAACTCTTCAGAGATCAGGCAGACTGAGACTGTGAAATACCAGTTGAAGCTTGCACTTGGTGATTTCACACAGAGATCACAGATTGGATTTATTGAGTTATTTATTCAGAGTCAGCAGAGAATCATCATCAGATAAATAAGGCGACTTCATCAGAGGACTTTATTCAGTGATCTGGCATTATTTCTTGGAGTCCGTACCATTCTATTTGCTGCAGCAGACAGGCCGTACATTTCTACTTGCCGTACCTTTCATCTTGAGAGAGATCTTTCTTCAGATGATTCTTGAGAGATCTGGGTTTTTTCTGGACATTTTGGAGATTTTGCATTGTTATCTGAGCTTGGAGATTCATTCTTTTATTCTGGCCGTACCATCTTCATTTATTGCAGCCGCCATCAGGTTCTTTAGGAAATAATTTATTTCTTATTCATTTATCAATTTTCATCATTGTAAAAGCTCTATAAAAATAATAAAATAGTGCGCCCATGTTCTCTGGCATATTTGAGCTTATTCCGTGAAGTTTTAGAATTTATTTGAATTTATTAGTATTATTGAGCAAAATCGCAGCTTTAGCATTTTGCCTGAAAACCTTATAAAACACAAAAAAAATCACAAACTTGCAAAAACAACAAAAATCAGTTAGGGTTTCAAATTGAGAACCATCAGGGTTCTGACAGTGGTATCAGAGCACAGATCTCCTGCCATCCTGTGCTTTTTCAGAATACAGTGTGCTTTTTTAGTGCTTTTTCATGAACAGAGATACCATTCACTACATTAAAGGTGTAGGGACAGGCAAAGACGAGGATTGGACAGGTCCACCTATCCCTGAAGGTCAGACAGTGTCAGGAGTACTTGGTATTCACAGATCCAGTTCAAACAGTAGTGAAAACAGTGTTGCAACCCTAATGGCAGATCGAGAGATTCCTGCAGAGACACGTAGGGATCCAGGGAAGGCACATGCAGAGGGTGATATTACCGATGAGGAGTTTAGACGGAGGCATGATAACATGATGGATATGATGTCTCAGTTGATGGGTACCATTAGACAGTGTACGCCCACACAGCCACACTACATACAGATTGGACAGACGAGCGGGACTACACCAGTGGATCAGCCATTGGCATCAGTACCTAGACAGCCGTCACCGATCTATCAGGAGCGTAGGCCAGGCCAGCCTACTTTCTTACCTAGGGAGACTCCACCACAGACTCCAGGGGCAGAGCATCAGGGGCAACATCAAGAGTTTCAACCACATAATGGCATGTCAGTGGCAGACTTGACGAGATTTCATGGTGAGTACATGTCACTAGCACCTGAGATCCGGCAGGCACTTACATTTCATGAGTTTATAGATGTTTATAAACCCAGAGGAGGAGGCAGATTTGACCGTAGACCCCCTCAGCATCAGCAGCGGCAGCCACAGGTGAATAGGGATTTGCAGTACGCGGTTAGCAAGATTACATTGCCATATTTTGATGGGTCTGAAAAGACATCAGCGAGGTCTTGGGTCCAGAAATTGGACAATTACTTATCACTTAGGCCCATGCAGGAGGATGAGGCTATCAAATTTGCTACTTTACACCTTGACGGAGTAGCACATGATTGGTGGCACCATGGCATTTATACGCTAGGCCATCATGCAGTCAATACCTATCAGGAGTTTACTAGCAGACTCATAGAGAGATTTGATAAGAAGGATCCGGAACTTTATTTCAGGGAGTTGGCACAGCTCAGACAGACAGGTAGTCTGGATTCATACATTGGTGAGTTTCAGAGAGTGGCAGTCATGGTGACAGGGATTTCAGAACGGAGACTCATCATACTCTTCGTTGAGGGTTTGACAGAACCCATGAGAGGTTGGGTTAAGGATTTTGACCCTCCTACACTTCAGGAGGCCATGCGGAAGGCACGAAACATGGAACTTGCAGCACCTCGCAGCAAGTTCAATTCGGGGTCAACACCATACACGAGACCCAACAGGCCTTTTGATAGAAACAATGACAGGAATAGGCCCTTTGACAGGAGGAAGGATCAACCGGATCCGAAGAGACAGAATGCACCACCATTTGACAGGGAAACATTGAATGAGTTGCGTAAGAAAAAGTTATGTTTTTGGTGCAAGGCACCCTATGATGAAAAGCATATATGCCCACTTCGTCCGAAGGTCAAAAATAATCAAATGGAATGGTTTTACGAGGGCGAAGAGCAATCTGATCTGTCAGACCAGCAAGCTGATTCCGAGCCTTCAGATGATGAGAGGTCCGAAAACGAGGGTGAACATGAGGGTGGAAGGAAGCTACAGGAAGCCCATCTGACTAGCCTTCAGAGAGATGGTTCATTTCGACTTCGTGGGCTCCTAGCAGGTCAGAAGGTGATTACATTGTTGGACACTGGTGCTACACACAATTTTGTGATGCGCGTTTAGTGGAAGCGTGGCATCGAATGAGGCTTTGGTGCCGAGTCAAGGTGGGCGGCGGATATACTCTCGGGTGTGATGAATTTCTGATCTTCAGGTAAGAGGCCCGAACAACTATGAATTCAAGACTGGATTCTATGTTGTTAATATGGGGGATACAGATGTGGTGTTAGGGATGGCATGGTTGCACGATTTGGGTGAGTTCACACTCAATCTGCGTGATATGGAGATGAAATTCAAGGTGGATGGGAGACCACATGTCATCAAGGCCATTAGAGACAGTAATCTTAGGATGGTTTCATTCAGGCGGATGGAGAGACTCATTCGTCATGATATGGTTGACTGGGCAGCAGAGTGCATGTTGATGCCAGCCCAGCAGGAGCAGCAGAAGGGTGAGTACCACCCTGACATTCAGATCTTGAGGACTAAACACTCCAAAGTGTTTAGTGATATCCCACCTGGTAGACCTCCAGATAGAGGCACGGAGCATATTATTGAGTTGGAGGAGGGCGCAAAGCCCGTTATGATCACTCCCTACAGACATCCGAAACGACTCAAGGATGAGATAGAGAAGACCATTAATGAGTTGTTAGCTATGGGCCATATCAGACCTAGCAAGTCTCCTTTTGCTTCATCAGTTGTATTGGTGAAGAAGAAGGACGGATCACTTCGGATGTGTATTGATTACAGGCAGCTCAACAAAAGAACAATCAAGAACATGTACCCTATTCCACGCATTGATGAGCTGATAGATGAGTTGCACGGAGCTGTCTTCTTTACGAAGATTGATTTGAGATCAGGGTACCATCAGATTCAGATGAGGGAGCAGGATATTGAGAAAACCACTTTCGGTGTCATTAGGTCGCCGAGTTCTTGGTTGCATGCCCTTCCGGGTTAACCAATGCACACTCACCTTCGGCGACTATGACGAGGTTTTGATTCTTTCAGTTGAGAGATTTGTGTTAGATCTTCTTGACTGACATTTTGGTTCTCGCGAGTCATAGGATGAGCATATGCAGCTCATTTGGATCTGATCTTGGGTATCTTGGGGAGACGTAGTCTTTCCTATGCTAAAGAATCCAAGTCTGTCGATATGGAGAGTTGTTATATAAGGGCACATCATAGGTGCCAGAATTAACTATGGACCCGAGGTCAAAACTATAGTTGGAGTGGCAGTGCACGGGCTCTGACTCGGAGGGTTTCATTGGAGTTTGTGTGTGCATTTCTGGAGATTTGTTAGTGGGTTCTCCGTCCGCCTTTATACTTGAGGGGGCTTTTACTGTCACCTGTGTGTGGGGAGTGCTGTGAGTTCAAAGGTGATCCTTGACTTCATAATAGGTGCCTTTGCACGACTTTCTGAAGTCGGTGATTTATTTGTGATGCTTGGGAGAGGGCATTAGGGCGTTTGATGAGGCGACATCCGATTGCATTTGAGAGCAGGAAACTCAGGGGTCCTGAGAGATTTTATAGTATTTATGACAAGGAGATGTTAGCCATTATGCATGCATTGGCTAAGTTCAGGCAGTACCTGGTAGGCAGCAAATTCAGTGTACGCATAGATCATAACAGCCTGAAACATTTCCTAGGACAGCGAGACTTGAATGAGAGGCAGCAAAAATGGGTCAGTAAACTGCAGTCATATGACTTCGATATCACTTTCATTAAGGGAAAGCAGAATGTTGTAGCTGATGCCTTGTCTCGCAGACCCCAGTTGAATGCCTTGGCACAGATCACAGAGGATTGGAGGCACCGGATTATTGCTGAGTATGCTAAGAACCCATGGGCTTCTAGCATCGTTGACAGGACAGAGCAGGATGACAGGTATACTGTTGTAGATGACTTGATCATTTACAAGGGGCGGATTCTTTTGGTTCCTGACTCTGAGGTGCGGATTACAGTTTTGAGAGCCTTTCACGACCTTCCTATGGCGGGCCATCCGGGATACTATAAGACATACAAAATGGTTCGGGAACGGTTTACTTGGAAAGGGCTGAAAACTGATGTGTTGCAGTATGTCCGCGAGTGTTCTGTTTGCCAGCAGAACAAGCAGGAGCACACTTATCCTGCTGGATTGCTCCAGCCACTTCCGATACCTGACAGGAAGTGGGAGTGTTTATCGATGGACTTTATCACGGGTTTGCCGAAAGCCCAGGGTAAAGATTGCATCTATGTAGTGGTTGATTGGTTGACTAAATACGCACACTTTTTTCCGATTACTACTACTTTCACAGCATCGCAGACTGCAGAGTTGTTTTTCAGAGAGGTATTCCGGCTGCATGGGTTGCCTCGGACGATAGTCAGCGATAGAGACAGTCGGTTCATGAGCAACTTTTGGCAGGAGTTGTTCAGGCTTTGTGGGACCGAACTGACACCGAGTACCAACTACCATCCGTAGACAGATGGACAGACAGAGTTTGTCAATAAGTGGGTGGAAGGTTATTTGCGTAATTATATAGCTGGTCAGCAGAGAGCTTGGGTGAGATGGATTTACTTGTGCGAGTATTGTTATAACTCGACTCACCATATGACGATACAGATGACACCCTTTATGGCTTTGTATGGGTATGAGGCGCCCAACCTTCTGGATTTGATATTGAGCGATAGTAGAGTGCCGAGTGCAGGGGATATGATGCAGAGTCAGGAGGACATTTTGAGGTCTCTCCGAGACAATATCCAGCGGGCACAGAATCAGCAGAAGCAGTATGCTGATCAGAAGAGGGTTGAGCGTACTTTTGAGGTGGGTGATATGGTGTACCTCATGTTGTAGCCGTATCGTCAGTCTACTCTACGGAAGAGTGGGGCAGAGAAACTAAAACCTTATACTATGGTCCATTTCGTGTTGTGTCGGGCAATTAGGCGAGGTTGCTTATGAGTTGGACTTGCTAGGCGTGTAGGGTCATAATGTATTTCCGTTTCGCTGAGAAAAGGCATTGGGTCGACATGTTATAACCTCTCCGGTTTTGCCACCCCTTGATGTGAAGGGAAATTGATACTAGTACACGAGGCCATCCTGGATGAGAGACACCTTGAGGCGTGTGATGGGAATATGGTCAAGTGGAGAGATTTGCGATTGAGGATGCTACATGGGAGATGCAGGGAGATCTTACATCGAGTTTGAGGGTAGCGAGGACAAGCAATTTGAGGAGAACTGTCCTTAATGTCCCCATCCTAGTCAGCCTTGTGTGGCGAAGGTTAGCCTATTATTTGATCCTACCGTGAGGTGAGGGAGTGTCGAAGGATCATTTGGGGCGTTACTGATGTTTGGTAGCTCCGGTTTTAGGTTATTCGGGTTGGGCCTTGTGGAGAATCTTCCAGAGTGCATTTTCAGGAACTTTCTATTTTTAGAAAGTTAGGTCAGGCGGAAGCTGCTATTTTGGGCAGGGCACCTGGTTCAACCTTTCAGCTCAGAGTTGACCCGGTTCAGCAGTTTGATGATCAGACGGAGAAATAAGGAGTAATTAATGATTTATTAAATATTTAATAATTTGACTTTATATTAAAGTCACTTTATTGAAATATTTAAATATTTAATTAAATTGGCCAGTTATAAAGTATTTATTATACTTTATAATAAAGTATTAATTTTTGACTTAGTGAATATTTATTATTCATTAAATTGAGGCGCCATTTAATTATTTAATATTTCTCCTAAGTATCAAGGTGAAATAAATCATTTTATTTAAATGATTAATTAAAAGGAGTTGGGTCGAATTTTATCAAAGGAGTATATATTTTCTTTCAAGGCAAAATCGAACTATTCTAATATTATTATTCGACTTTTGTCTTTTGCTCTGAGCATTGGAGTTTGCAAACCCTAGGGTTTCTGGCAGACAGACGTTTCTGGAGAACGAAAACTCTTCATAGATCAGGCAGACTGAGACTGTGAAATACCAGTTGAAGCTTGCACTTGGTGATTTCACACAGAGATCACAGATTGGATTTATTGAGTTATTTATTCAGAGTCAGCAGAGAATCATCATCAGATAAATAAGGCGACTTCATCAGAGGACTTTATTCAGTGATCTGGCATTATTTCTTGGAGTCCGTACCATTCTATTTGCTGCAGCAGACAGGCCGTACATTTCTGTACTTGCAGGCCGTACCTTCATCTCTTGAGAGATCCGCCTTCTGTCTTCAGATTCTTGCACTGAGATCTAGGCGCTTGGTTTTCCTGGACATTTCTGGAGATTTTGCATTGTTATCTGAGCTTGGAGATTCATTCTTTTATTCTGGCCGTACCATCTTCATTTATTGCAGCCGCCATCAGGTTCTTTAGGAAATAATTTATTTCTTATTCATTTATCAATTTTCATCATTGTAAAAGCTCTATAAAAATAATAAAATAGTGCGCCCATGTTCTCTGGCATATTTGAGCTTATTCCGTGAAGTTTTAGAATTTATTTGAATTTATTAGCATTATTGAGCAAAATCGCAGCTTTAGCATTTTGCCTGAAAACCTCATAAAACACAAAAAAAATCACAAACTTGCAAAAACAACAAAAATCAGTTAGGGTTTTGAATTGAGAACCATCAGGGTTCTGACAGCTAGACGTCCACAATGATGAAGAATTATAGTTGAAAACCTTAGTGATTCAGCCTAGAGATCTCACGCCATGTCTAGGAGATGTAGGGCCTGACTTGAATGCTGTACGGCTGGCTGATATAATGGTACCTCCTCTATCAATTGCTAGGTAATAATAATTTAAAGGCAAAACTGCAAACAATAGCTCAATCGATTTCTGAAATGCACCTTATAACTTCTGAAAATCTGAATATGAACAACTCCAATTTGCACAAATGTGACTCCCGAATGCAGCCACCTGAAGAGCAAACCTTGGATGGTATTTCACACCTGTAGAATGCTTAATCTGAGAGAGTTATCATTCTCAAAGATTGATTTGCAGCAAAAAACCCTTGTTTCTCCTCAACACAAAAAGCTCTGGTAATATGAATGAATCATGAATGCCTTTTGTGAGTGCTTTTATACTTCCCCTAAAAAGCACGACTCCCAAGGCAATTAAATCATTAAATATTAAAAAGCATATTTGTTTTGTTGGCAAATAATATAACCCACTTATGGCGTCCACTTTATGTCTTTTAAATAATGACCCTATGTTATAACATAAACCATATATAATAAGGTCAATAAACTCATTAATAATATTCACTTTTAATATTTAACTATTATTAAAGTAATCACTTTAATAATAATTAAAATATCATAACTCCACAAATAATCAACATCGATTATTTCTGTCAATGCCATGGGGAAGCCCACTGCTCAAACTGCTCATCTGGATGCCTTACTATATATAGTAAGGTTGGACACCAATGTCCAAGTGACTTACTAAAAATAGTAAGTGTGCATAAATTGAGCCTGAAACACCTTAAGAAGGTTCTCTCTGAATATCGCTAAGCACTGGAGAAGAGAACATTGCAAATTGGCACCTGAAGAACCAGATAACTCCCACATAAGGCCCTCAAAACATGAACATTAGCCTACAAGGACCCAATGATAGGCTAATCCTTCAAACATTGAAACTGGCTAGAAAGGGGACATTACAATCTTCTCCAATGGCTAAACTGCAGTGTAACACTTGCACAAACCATCCTAGCAACAAACTAGGCTTTGATACTAATTGATGCAGTCATCAATATAGGGTCTAATTAAAGACAATCTATTCATGCAGCAGAAACAAGAAACTCAAGGAAAAGGAGCACAACAAAGTTGATACATATATAAGAGAATGGCACAAAAATTAGTATTTCATATAGAATGTTTTGATATGATAGAAGTCTACAAAATTAAGAAACAAGAGTGCTTGCTGCAATAGTACTTGTGAATAGAATATGGGCTAAGATTATAATATTTGGAACTCGGACTTCTTATATATTCTATTTCCCTTCTCTCCACCCCCTCTTTTTTGATGGATAGTCCACCTTTTTATAGAGAATCCTTGATATAGTGAGGCAATACCGACCAAGGCATAACAATTTGGTGTTCTCCTTTTTATAGAGAATCCTTGTTATAGTGAGGCAATTCCAACCAAGGCATAACAATTTGGTGTGCAATTCAATATTGGTGGGAAGTTCTAAAATAGGTATCTTTTGCCTAAGAACATGTCAAATTTTACAATAAGGGAACCAATTACAATGTTGACATATAGACATATTAAGAGTCCCATTACAGTGTTAAATTTATCTACCAACAATTATCGTATTGACAATTATCTAGCAAGATGCCAGAGAAAATATGAGCTAAAGACTTCATTAATACCATATCTCTTAATGTATATGGTGTGAAGAAATTGTTAAATTTTGCAGAAGTGGATATTTGCCTGAGGAAACATCCTTTTGTAGTAGGACATTCTTCTTAAGACTATTCTTGTTTAGATCTGAAACTATCATAAACATTGTTTTTGTTTCTTAAATGCATTGCAGAGGTTCTTGAGAAGGCAAAAGTCCACATTGGAAAACTAAAGGAGCTTTATGCACAACTTGCTGAGGTCATCAAGGGATGTCCAGGTCAATATTATAGGTAATCCATAATAGTAATTGTTTTTATGCTTATTTCAGTCTTTAGATTATTCTATTACTTTCCTTAACAGATGTTACTCTTGCTGTCCAGATATCATGATCATTGGAGAAACCAAACATATAATGTGGTGTTTTTGATTGTTTTTCTGCATTGGTTGGAGACAAGCAATCTGCTTTCCTATGTTGAAACACAAAACCTACTTGGATGTAAGGATTCTTACTTCATTCAAATGGGTTCTTTTATTTTTTGCATAAGATTATAATGGGCAATATTTGGTAGAATCTCACATAGTTCTTATTCTTTTTGATAAGGTTGTATATTCTTTGTTAATCTAAAACATGAAGTTCTAGAGTGCATATTTTGAAGATAACTATGACCACTCTAGGCATCTGCATGCTCCTGCAAAATGCAAATATAATCCACAATCACATTGTGGTGTAATGATTATAGGTACATTCAAGTGTGTTTTTGATTGTTTTCTGCAAATATAATCACATAGTTCTTATTCTTTTTGATTGTTTTTCTGCAAATGTAATCTCACATTGTTTTTGATTGTTTTGATTGTAATGCAAATATAATCTCACATAGCTCTTATTCTTTTTGATAAGGTCATATATTCTTTGTTAATCTAAAACATGAAGCTCTAGAGTGCATATTTTGAAGATAACTATGACCACTCTAGGTATCTGCATGCTCCTGCAAAATGCAAATATAATCCACAAGCACATTGTGGTGTAATGATTATGGGTACATTCAAGTGTGGAGAAATCAAACATATAATGTGGTGTTTTTGATTGCTTTTCTGCATTGTTTGGAGACAAATAATCTGCTTTCCTATGTTCAAATACAAAACCTACTTGGATGTAAGGATTCTTACTTCATTCAAAAGGGTTATTTTATTTTTGTCATAAGATTGTAATGGGCAATCTTTAGTATAATATCACATAGTATTCTTTTTGATAAGGTCATATATTATTTGTTAATCTAAAACATGAAATTCTAGAGTGCATATTTACAAGATAACTATGACCACTCTAGGTATCTGCATGCTCCTGCAAAATGCAAATATAATCCACAAGCACATCGTGGTGTAATGAGGGTACATTCAAGTGTGAACTATATTTACCATGGTTATTAGGTGATCAGGAATGGTACTAGTATGGGAGAAAGGAGTGCAATATTTTCAAAAGAAGTTGAAGATGGGTATATGAAGATGACGATTATATACATATAATATTTAGAAAAAATAATTATATAATGGATATGCAACTTTGGAGAATGTAAAATGCAAAAATGCTTAAATCTAAGAAGTTAACATTTTCAAAGTATTTAAATAGATGTCAGTGAAAGAAAATATAAGTTAACAAATATATTGATAATCATCATCATGATATGAACAATTAGCTTTTGAACCATAAACTCTTGGAGATGGCAGACAAAGACAGAGGGGAATGCCATTATCTTTAAAAACATGGTATGAGGGTTGTTAGAGGTGAATATCTATGGTATAGGGATAGGGAGGCCTTTGTCTACCACTGTGCTTATACAACAAAAAGAAAAGGATAAAAGATTACAGCTACAAAATGACAAAATGTAAATAACTAGATCTAATGCTGCTATGCCTTTGCCTCATCTGTACCTAAATCAAAATTACAGTCTGAATATGAGTCAAAAACCAATTTAAGGGACTGCCTCATCGAATGGAACCCCACTTGATCTCTCTAGTGCCTCCTCATCAATCTATGTGGCATCTTTGGGATCAACATCTCATTGTGTAGTTGGAGTTGATACTTATGAGCCTACCAATCTTGAAGTTGCAAGGCACTATGAATGACAACTAACTTCTTCATTTGTTGAGAGGTAAACATATTCTTGATTGATTGAATGAAGTTGTCTGTGGACCAATTCCTCCTTGTAGAGGAGTTGGCAACTTGTGAAAGGAAGTTAGTGGCAAGCATAGTTAACTCTTGCATCCTTGCCTTGTCATTTCCACCATCCAATAGGGTCAGATTGAGCTAATATAGCTCTATTTGTCTTTAACTTTGGTTTGGTAAATGTTGGACTGCGAAGATTGACAAAGGCAATCCGTTGTGTTCAAAGTAAGGTTACCTTCTTAATGCTATACATATTTTCAAAGGCCTTCATGAGCCCTTCTTTCACCTCTTCATCATCTCAAGGAGGCACTCTCCCAACCCATTGTGCGCATGTAGAAACCCTAGTTTCCCCTTTTTCTGTTTCCGACTGTCTTTCTGAAGTTTTTTGAGAGTTTTGATGTTTTTGTGATGTTTTTGCAAATTTTGGGTTTTTTGACATTAAATGAAAAGTACGGCTTTTCTAGAAAATAATAATAAATTCCATAAAATTGCTAGATCTTCAATATGCTGAGGAAATACAATATAAAATGAAGGCGTTCCTTTATTTGATCAACAGGCATCAATACAGATAAGATTTTGAAGCATGCAAAGTAAAAGAATGATTTTCTTTAAAAACCTGATTTTCTGAAACAGCATTAAATGAACAGCTGAAGATGGTACGGCTGCAAAGATGAAGCCCTTTCTCCCCTGCCAGTCGCCAGACAATGGTTCCCTGAGTATTTGCGCCCCTCAAGGTGAAGTCAGAAGGTAGAAACTGAAGGCGTTTTTCCTCTGGAGATAAGGTACGGCTTTCTGCAACAGTACGGCCAGGTACAACAGTACGGCCTGTCTAAAACAGCAGCAATGAATATAGAACTCTTCCCTCTGTCTTCAATGCTCAAACTCTGATGATATGATGCGCCTTTATGAATGAAGGTAATCAATCAAAAGAATATAATCAAGCTCAGGATGAATTAACGCGAAGATCAATGATTTCTCCTCAGGAGAAAACCTTCACGGGCTATTAGATCAAGTGATACTTTCACACTCTCTCAATTGCTTTCCGCTGGAGATGGCTCTGCTCCTCAAGGAAGCTCTGTAGTTCAAACCCTAAAGTCTCTGTGGCTCGACCAATTCTGACTGGGGCCTCAAAATTCAATAATCACATAATGGCTCAAAACCCAAGGCAAAATCCACTTTATGCTGAAAAGTGCGATTTCCTTAATAATAGGGTTTTAATAAAATATTTAACTTTTAATCTTTCAGTTACTCC
Organism: Sequoia sempervirens; assembly: GCA_007258455.2. Lineage (NCBI taxonomy): Eukaryota > Viridiplantae > Streptophyta > Pinopsida > Cupressales > Cupressaceae > Sequoia > Sequoia sempervirens. Next base: position 195,877 of record VDFB02065372.1, read on the forward strand.
ATAGTCTCAGCTAAATATTTTATAATATTTTAATAGCCACTTTTGGCCCCTTCTGATGATGGGCGCACCCCTCAAGGCAATCACTTAAAGTTATAATTTAAAATTACAACTTTATATTATAAACATTAAATAATTAATATTTAATCAATACAATTAAATATTAATATTTTCCTCGTTACTCATCTGATTACTGATCCGTCTGATGCTGACGAACTCTAAAGTGATTCCGGATGCCGCCAAAGCCATACTGCTAAAATAGTGCGGTGGGTCCTACATCGCTCGCTAGGGAACCGCAATTCCCGCAGCCTCGACGAGCTTAACGAAGACTTCACCGAATAATCTCCCTAATCAAGCCGAGCCAGTTCAAGTGACCTCTATCCAAACACCCCACGAGGGTCGGGGTGATGGGCCAATCCTCGCCTCGAGATGTCACTCCAGAAGGAAGCGACAGCCAAGCACCATTTGGAATTTATAGTAGGCTGTCATATCAAGTAGGGTGTTGTTAGTAAATAGATTTGTCACGACAATTAAAAAGAAAAACCCCGTGTTTTCGAGATGTGTCTGTCTGAGACTTGGGGACTTGGGGGGGGATGTTCCCCCATCGCCCCACCTTCAACGCCACCGTCCCACCACCAATGCTATCGTCTTTAAGATGCTGCCAAGACTTTGAGGACAGAAGAGTGTCCCCAAGACATTTGGGGGACTCCTAGGAGTCTCCAGATAGTCTTGAAGACGCCCAAGCATCTCTTGCGGCCAAATGACCAAAAAACAAATCATTTAAGAAAACCAAACTTTTCTTTGAACTTTGTGTCCAAAAAAAAATCTTTTGTCCCCCAAACTTGGGGACTTGGGGGGGTTGTTCCCTCCATCGCCCCACCTCTAGCGCTACCGACCCACCACCAATGCTATCATCTCCAAGATGCCGCCAATACTTCGAGGATGTCGGGGCATCCCCAAGACATTCAAGGGACTCCTAGGAGTCTCCAGACAGTCTTGAAGACGCCCAGGCGTCTCTTGAGGCCAAATGACCAAAAAGCAAATCTTTAAAGAAAACCAAATTTATTTTTGAACTTTGTATCCAAGGCCAAACCCTAAATAAAACTGCCACTTGTCCTTATTTCAATTCACAAAAACAAATCAACAAGAAGCTAATAGTGTGAGTGTGAGAATGAAAGTTGCATGTGTAAGGTGAAAGAGTGAGAAAGAAGAGAAAGACGGTAGAGGAGGAGCAAGATGAGGAGCAAGGAGGAGTGATGCCAAGTTGATGTTCACTTTGAAATTCAAATGTTTAAAACTAGTTTGCCAAAATTTCATTTTTAATTCTTATACATCTTTTTATAACTATTTTTTCAACTACTATATGTATTTCAGTGTCCTGACACCACCTTGCCACCATCCCCTTGCCATCCCCAAACTTAGTCACTTGGTCCCCCTGTCCCCGAAACCCATCCCCGCGTCCCCTCGTCAAGAAAGTATGTGGAACTATTGTAGTAACAAATGTTGTAATAGTTGGAGAAATCATTATTGTATTAACCAATTTTACTTTGCATTTGAAAGGGGCAACGTCCTTGTATGATTAGGGTTTTATGTGGTTTTAATAGAAAAATAAAAAGGATGGAATGTCTAAAGAAACCCTAGATAGACTTACTTAGGACATTGTTGTGGATTTCCAAAAATGGATGAAACAAAGTAGATTAAATTTATAGCAGCAAGATTGACACGAAACACTTAAGTTTTATAGCATATCTAATGGTTTAAATCGTAGTTGCAAAATTTGCTCAGTACTCGCAAAACTTGCAAGTACTCATGAGCCAGATTGCTAGGCAAGCTACTTGCCCAATAACTTGCCAATGAGTTTTTGTAAAACTTGTGAGTTTTGTCATGTTCCCATCCCATCAAGACATACCGGTGATGAGGTTACCTTATCATCTGACCTCGAGGGTCGCATTGTGAGTGTCTTCGTAGGATCATTTTTGGCAGCTTGCTCGTTGGTTAGTCTGCACTGGTAGCAGGTCGTGTTGGGTCTTCAAGCAGTATTCTTTCGTAGAACTTTCTATTTTTGTAGGAAAGTTAGGTCGACGCAAATTAAGTCGCTATTCTCGTGCGGTGGCACCTCGGGTGCGCTTATTCACTTATTCACCCGGCCAAGAGTTTTCGATTGATTTGACGGAGAAATAAGGAGTAATTAATGAGTTATTAAATATTTAATAATTTGACTTTATAATAAAGTCACTTTATTGAAATATTAAAATATTTAATTATTTGGCTTAGTTATAAAGTATTTAATTATACTTTATAATATATTATTAAAAGGTGACTTAATGAGTATTTATATTCATTAAAAAGGGGACGCCAATGATTAATTATTTCTCCTAAGTCAAAAGAGCAAATTAAATCATTAATTTAAATGATTTATTAAAAAGGAGAATAGGTCGAATTTTTCTTCAAGGCAATATATACTCTTCACAGACAAAATCGAACTATCATGTTATTATTCAATTTTGTCTTGATTTTGCTCTGAGCATTGGAGTTTGCAAACCCTAGGGTTTCTGGCAGACGATCGTTTCTGGAGAACGAAAACTCTTCAGAGATCAGGCAGACTGAGGCTGTGGAATACCAGCTGAAGCTTGCACTTGGTGATTTCACACAGAGATCACAGATTGTGCTTTACATCCATTTTGGCAGAGGTTTTCAGGGGAAATCATCAGCAGACAGAGGCGACTTGAGCAGAGACTAGTTTCAGTGATCTGGCACAAATCCCAAGGAGGCTGTACTTTTTTCTCACTTGCTGCAGCAGGCCGTACTTCTGTACTTTCAGGCCGTACTTTTACATTCTCTGAGGAAACGCCTTCCTTCATCTGTTTCTGGTGTCTAGACATTGGGCACCATGATTTACTGAGGGTGTGCATTGTTTATCGAGCCAGAGATTATTCTTTCATTGGCCGTACCATCTCATTTATTGCTGCAGCCGCCACTTACAGAAAACCAGGTTTTTCTCAATAAATTCAATGTATTTTCATTGTATGTTCCGATTTCAATATTGTATGAACTGGAAAAGTTGAAATAAAGAAACGCCTATCCATTCTGGACAATTTCTATGCATTTTAAGCTCATATGAATTTTTTATGAATTTTTCATCAATTTCTAGAGAAATCGCAAATTTCATTTTGTCTGTGAAAAACTCCAAAACACAAAAAAATTGAAAACTTGCAAAAACCTTCAAAAGACAATTAGGGTTTGAATCATAGAACCACCAGGGTTCTGACAGTGGTATCAGAGCACAGATCTCTTGCCATCCTGTGCTTTTTCAGTGTTTTTTCAGTGCTTTTCAATATTCAGAGTGCTTTTTGCTTGCCTTTTCATGAGCCGAGATCCTATTCAGTATATGAGAGGCGTAGGAACAGGCAAAGACGAGGATTGGACAGGTCCACCTATCCCCGAGGGTCAGACAGTGTCAGGGGTACTTGGGATTCACAGATCCAGTTCTAACAGTAGTGAAAACAGTGTTGCAACCCTAATGGCAGATCGTGAGATTCCTACAGAGGCACGTAGAGATTCAGGGAAGGCACATGCAGAGGGTGATATCACCGATGAGGAGTTTAGACGGAGACACGACAATATGATGGATATGATGTCTCAGCTGATGGGTACCATTAGACA
>VDFB02065374.1:0-47422 GCA_007258455.2 Sequoia sempervirens
CATCAACCCCAAACCCTAAATCCCCAACCCTTAAATGCTCAACCTTCAAACCTAATCCCTCAACCCTCAACCCTTAAACACTAAACCCTCAACCCTTAAATTCTCAACCCTTAAACCCTAAACCCTACACCCTACAACCTCAACCCTCAACCCTATACTTAAGCCCTAATTTTTCAACCCAATATCTTAAACCATAATGGACCTATACCCTATACACTTAACCTTAGACACTCAACCCCCAACATTATTCCTCAACCTGCAAGCCTCTACCCTATACCCTCACCCTCAACCCCCATCCCTATGCCTTATACCCTAAACCTTAAACCTTGAACCCTATACTTTAGACACTCAACCTTGAACATTATCCCTTAGCTTTGTAAACCCTCAACCTTCAACACTATACCCTCAACCATATACTTAAGCCCTAATTCCTCAATCCTCAACCCTATGCCTTAAACCTTAAACCCTACACCCTTAACCCTCATCCCTATACCCTATAACCTCACCCTTATACCCTAAACCCTAAATATTATCCCTCAACCCTATACTTAGATCCTAAACCATACACTCTCAACCCTTCACCCTATGCCTTATACCCTTAATCCATACTATAAACCCTAAACCCAATATCTTAAACCTTAATCCCTATACCTTACACACTTAATTTTACACTAAACAAACTAAATATTATCCCTCAAACCTATACATTCAACCTATTACTTAAGCCCTAATCCCTCAACCCTCAACCTTATACCTTAAACCCTAAAACCTCAACCCTCATGCCTATAACCTATACCCTCACCCTTATATACCCTAAACCCAAAACCCTTACACACATACATACAACCTTCCATACATACATACAAGCATACATATATACATACATACATACATACATACATGCATGCATATAGGCATACATACATACATACATACATACATATATACATACAAGCATACATACATACATACATACAAGCATACATACATCCATACAAGCATACATACATACATACATACATACATACATACATACATACAAGCATGCATTTTGGAAACACAAGGGTATACAACTAGGAGGGGGGGTGAATTAGTTGTCACATAAATTCAAAATTATTAAACTTATTAACCTTATTCTCAGATCTGATTAATAACCATATTCTCAAATTTGATTAATAACCATGAAAGCATAAATCATCAACACATCAGAAACACACATAACACCAATATTTTTTTATGTGGAAACCCTATTAGGGGAAAAACCATGGTGGAGGTCATTCCACAAGATTATACCCTATTAAAAGTATAAAGAAGAATAGATGGGGAATGCACGTGCATTCAGGCACACTTCCTAGAGCTCACTTCTCAATTACAACTAGGCTTACTTCCCAAAGGAAGACACACTGTCTTACAGAAACATTCGAATTATATCCATAATATTTTGTACTAAGAAAATAGCATCTGCTAATGCTTAATTACAGTTTTGTTTCAGCACATGAACACTTCTTCACACTCTACTCACTCTTCTTCACACTCTGCTCCTACCTTCGAATGATTAGGACATTATTCACACATATCATACACACACATGCCTTCGAATGGAATAAACAATCACTTATATATATCCACAACAAGAGATTACATTACTACATGCCGGCTTCAACAAAATAATAAAACATATGCAAACTGTCGGCCCAAAATAATAAATATTTTTCAATGCGAATTGACCAATGTCAGCCACAACATAATGAAGACCCAAAAAAAAATCCTCGAACATGAAACACCTTCAAAAATTATTCCATGAAGATCCACAACACGCTACAATTACCTTGTCTGCCATGAACATGAAAAACATGAACATGCAAGAGAAAATCACCAATCGTGAGCACAACAATCAATGTGGACGTGAAACATAGATAGAGCATGATATAGTAACATCCAAAAACATCGTGAATCACCAGAGAATCATCCGCAACAACTAAACTTACTAGAATCACATCATCTTCATTCAAGAACACCAACTGAAGCAACAAAAAAATTGTCAAAACATAGATACTCATAACTTGGTCAAATATTCATGTGGGTCTCTAAAACTTAATGTGGATAAACTAGATATACTCAAAAACAAGACCCTTTAATCCACAACCTTTGATCATCAATGTACTGAGCTAACCAAGAGACTGAACTTTACTGCATCACTAACAACCTGTAACTTATTTCATTACAATTTTCTCAATATCCTCGACATATACAACCTTAAAGAAATTAATTCCAATAGTGTTGACATCAATGACAACCACATATCAGCAACATCCAACAATCTCCCCCTTTGGAATTGATGGCAACACATGATGTGAAAAACACCATCAATGTAACTATATCTTAGCACTTTCTCCCCCTTAGATTTTGATTTTTTTCTCCTCAACTCTTTCACATGACTCTTCTCCCCTAAAATTGTTTCACATGACTCTTCTCCCCATTTGACATCAATGAAAAAGATACACATGAGCTATGAACCACATATCTAAACATCTGACTACTCCCCCTGAGTAGCAGCCACCACAACATCAATCTAGATCAAGATATGACTGTGAAATGTACAAAATGATGCAAGTCAATGCATCTTAGTTATGATTAGGAGGGGTAATAACCCCTAGCTTCTCTCTAAGATACTCAAAAGCATCCTTAGGAAAAGGCTTGGTAAAGATATTTTCAATATGTTCCTTAGTAGGCACATACTCCAATCTAACTTCCTTTTCACTCACCTTCTCTCTCAAAAAGTGAAATTTAATATATATATGCTTGGTCTTTGAATGCAGCACCAGATTCTTAGAAATTTTAATTGCACTTAAATTATCATATAATATAGCAATAGGTTCATCATACACAACTCTGATATCTTTCAACATCTGCTTCATCTAGAATACTTGAGTACAATTTTTAGTAGGAGCAATGTATTTTTCCTCTGTAGTAGATAAAGAAATGGCATTTTGATTCTTGCTTAACCATGAAATCAACTTCTTTCCCAAGAAAAATGCACCACCACTAGTACTTTTTATGTCATTCATATCTCCTACCCAATTAGCATCAATAAAAGCACTCAAAGTAGGGTCATCATCTTTATGATACCACAAGCCAAAATCAACTGTTCCCTTCAAGTATCTGAAAATAATTTTCATAGCTGTCACATGAGATCCTTAGGATCAGCTTGAAATCTTGCAACAATGCATATGGAATTCATGATATCATCTAGTTTGAGTTAAATAAAGTAATCCACCAATCATCGATTTATATCTAGTCTGATTTTCTTTCATAGAATCATCATCTTGTGTCAACTTACATTTGGTCACCATAGGTGTACCAACCAGCTTTGAATCTTCCATACCAAACTTCTTTAGAATTCTTTCACATACTTGGACTGAGATATAAAGATCCCTTTATCTAACTGAGTAATTTGCAATACCAAAAAAAAAATCATCTCTCCAATCATAGACATCTCAAACTCATTTTGCATCTCATCAACAAACTTCATGCATAAACCATCATCTCCTCCAAAAATGATATCATCAACAAAGACTTCAACAATCAAATATTTATCATGATCAATCTTGAAATACAAATTACTATCAACAGTACCTTTATTAAATCCAAGCTTCAGCAAATACTTGTCCAATCTGGCATACTATGCTCTAGGGGCTTGCTTAAGTCCATAAATGCTTTCTTCAATTGACAAACCATATCTCCCTGATCAATCAATTGAAATCCATTAGGTTGCTTAACATACACTTCTTCTTCTAGTTCACCATTTAGAAATGTTGACTTGACATCCATCTGATAAACCTTGTAGTTTTTGAAAGTAACATAAGTAAGAAATAGTCTCACAGCTTCAATCCTATCAACAAGGGGAAAATTTTCTTCAAATTCAATTCCTTCCATCTGAGAATATCCTTTACACACCATTCTTGCTTTGTTTCTAACAACTTCACCTTGCTCATTCATTTTGTTTCTAAAGACCCATTTAGTTCCAATTACATTTGTGTCCTTAGGTCTAGGAACAAGAATTCATGTATCATTCTTCTCAATCTGCTATAGTTCATCTTTCATTGCTTCCACCCAATATTTATCTTTGCATGCTTCATTAAAATTAGTAGGCTCAGTCTTTGAAATCAAACAATATTCTTCTAAAAAATTGCTCCTAGTATGAACACCTTTGTTCCTATCACCTATGATCTTATCTTTTGAATGATTTAGTCTTACATACCTTGGAGTCTTAGGATGTTCTTGAACTTTAGGCTCTTGTGATCTCTCTTTTACACTTTCACTAGTTCCTTCCTCTTGATTTTATTGTTTCATCATAATGATTTGAACTTGATTTGAATTCTGAACTTTCTTTCCTTTATTTGAAGTGATATTCTTATCATCTGAATCATATCCATAGGTTTTGGATGGTCTAGCTATTTCTTCATCAACCTTGACATTTTCACTTTCAACTACTTTCCTCAATCTCTTATTATAGCACCGATAGGCCTTACTTTTAGTAAAATAACCAGGAAATATTCCTTCATCACTCCTAGCATCAAACTTTCCTATATCTTCATCACTTTTGATATAGCATTTACTCCCAAAGATTTTGAAATGTCTAACAGTAGGTTTATGACCACACCATACCTCACAAGGAGTCTTACCAGTATCACCTTTGACTTGTACCCGGTTGAGTGTGTAAATAGCAGTACTCACAACTTCTCTCTAGTAGATATGAGGAACATTTCCTCCAGCATCATAGTTCTAGTAGCTTCTTCAATTTTCCTGCTCTTCCTTTCCACAACTCCATTTTGTTGAGGGGTCCACAAGTAGATAATTATCTCTTTATTCCATGTTCTTCACAAAAATAATTAAACTCACTGGAAGTGAATCCACCACCTCTATCTGATCTCAGACATTTGATCTTCAAATCTATCTTTGTCTCAACCATAGCCTTAAAAATCTTGAAATTCTCTAGAGATTCATATTTCTCCCTTAAGAAAGTAACCCACATCATTCTAGAATAATCATCAATAAGCAACATGAAATACTTGTATCCTTGTAAACTTTTGACTCTAGAAGGACCACACAAGTCAATATGCACAAGTTCCAACACTTCATTTGAACAATGTTGTTTGCTCTGAAATGAAATTTTAGTTTGCTTCCCTAACTGGCATTCCTTGCATATAGCATTAGTAGGTTTTATCAAATTAGGAAGATCTTTCACAGCCTAAGTAGAACTTATCTTGATAATATTATCAAAGTTTACATGACACATTCTCCTATGCCACAACCAACTTTCATCAACTTGAACAATCAGACAAATTTTGCTAGTAACATTTAGGTCAAAGATATTACCTTTTATTTTTGTACCTGATGCAATCATATTTCTGGAACTTCCCAATATTCTACACTTTCCATCCTTGAATTGAATATTGTATCCCTTATCTACCATATGTCCAACACTTAAAATATTATTCTTCAAAACTTCCACATATATGACATCGTCAGTATTATGCTTACCATCAAGAGAAATGCATTATCTACCACAGATTACACCTACTTTGTCATCACCAAATCTTACAACAACACCATCATACTTTTCCAAGCTTACAAACTTACTTTTATCACCTATCATGTGATGAGAGCATCCACTGTCAATCACCCATTCATCTTTCTCTTCAACTCGAGCAGCTAGGGCTTTCTCCACATTTGTACAATTAGAAGATTCAGTAGACATGGGATTATTTTCCTTGATAGCAATAAATACCCATTTGTCCTCACTTACATTCCCTTTATCAGATTCATCATCTATCACACCTTCGTCAATAGCATAATAACACTTTATTTAAAATCTAGGCTTGTTGGGTTTTGACTTAGGAACTCTTTCGAGACACCTTGATGCAAAATGACCTATCTTATTGCAAGAAAAACATTTAATAGGAAACTTCCCTTTATACTTACCTTCTCCTCTAGCTTCTCTCTTGACAATAAGTGCTTCAAGCTCGTCCAGTTTTCTCTCTTCTTCTTCAATCTCTCTCATTTTCTCCTCATACTTGAATATCTTTCTAGAAGAACTTTCTCCCAAATCATATCTTTGTTTATCCCTTCTAGAAATAGTATCTTTGAATGTAGATTCTATCTTAGGAAGAGCATCACCAATTTCACTCAACTCAAAAGCAGTAAGCTTACCAATCAACACGTCTTTGGTTACATTTGTCATAGTCTGGAGCTCCTCAATAGAAGTATCTTTTACTCTGTATACAGTAGGAAAGGATCTAAGCACTTTAGCAACAATCTCTGATTCTTCCAATTGTCCACTAGTGTAATGCCCATTATTCACACTAGGGCAAAACACAAGTAACAAAATTATTTTTGTATAATTTCATAAACATACATTTGGAAACTTTACCATGTTCCACATGGCGACTAAACTATATGCATTGGATGCCGATATTCCTACAATGTCATCAATGACTCATCGCTTGTGAGCGGGGAGTGGGGTTAAAGAATGAGGGAATTATGCAAAGTTCATTGCGTACACCCTCAAACTATGGTGAGAAGGGACCTAATTCTTAATATTAACATTCATACATCTAACTTTATCCTACTATGGATCATTGATAGCTATGTTATCATTAATCACTCTTGATTACCCTATCCTATAGTTTTCTAATGTAGTTTCCTAACTAAAGTAACAAGACCACATATTACTAATGTGTATATTAATCTTCTATGTAATTTTAAGATAACTCAATGATACCAATGTTACTCCTATTATCAATGTCAATATTAATATTTAAGACTAAGATAATGCTAACACTAATATCATTCTTGATATCAATACTATCTAAAATTCCAATTACCAAATCAAGGCTTGTGATTATAAGCTCATTAGTCCTATTACGACTTTAAATTTTGCATTAATACTACCCTTTATACTATCATCATACTAATTTTTTTATCTATACCCTCAACATTACGATCAAGTAGTTATTGCTACTAGAGCCCCTCCTTAACCTTAAGATTATTGTAGTTACTATAATAAAATTAAATTATCCTAAATATCCTTTTTTTTAAATGACACTTAAAATAAATAAGATATTATAAAATAATATCACAATTAAAATTTAATATATTTATATATTTGAAACTATCTTTTTTTTATTATCTCACTTCACAAACATCATGCAAATACCAAAATAAATAATTTAAAACCTTAAGTTTCTAAGAGAATCTCACGATTCCTTTTTCTTTCTTAAACTTAAAACTTTTAAAGGGAACATTTTAATGTTTAGGAATGAGTCTAGTAAGGGCCTCCTTTTAAATTTTATAATACAAACAAAAGATTAGAATGTGAAATTTATTAAGAATTTAGTTCATAGTAAACTAAGACACCCCCTAATATCTCTTCATATTTTCTTTTTATTCGAAGGTAGATATGTTAAGTGCAAAGTATGGCGTGAATTATATTACCATTCGTCTATTTTCAATCGCTTATACAACATTCTAATTATTAACATATATTGCACTCGATTGCATCTATTTGACACATGGAATTTGTCTACATTAATTGTGTACATTTATACACGTATTAGTTAATAAACACTTATTTTGGGATGATCTGAGGTAATTTTATCTATTGATAGAAAACTTGTTGAACTCGAACAATATTCTCTTCTTTTTTATTCTTTTATTCATCTTTTGTTTACATTTGCCTCCATTGCACTGTCTTTTTTTTAAATCATTGCTGAGTTTAATTTGATCAATATTTGATTTGTGGATATCAATAACGTTGTTGTAATAACAAGATCTGTTAACAAAGTTGCTCCTTAATAATGATTTGCACCATAAATTCCTTACTGATAAGGCTACTCCTTAATAATGATTTGCACCATAAATTCCTTACTAATAAGGTTGATGTATTGAATTTAAGATTTTTAGTGCTCATCCAGTTGGTCTTAGTAATATTGCCTTTGCCAGTGGTAGTCTGACACAGGAAGGCGGTGGAAAGAAGCTTTCTCTACTATTTGTCTCCATGTTGCTCAAAACTAGTTTGGGTACCTACTCCTACACTATCATTCCCAAAGCCTGTGTATGTTCCCAATTCAAGTATCATCTAGTTGCATAATTGAGGAGTTTATATTTTTCTAGACTAGCCTTTGTTATGCTTTTCATGTGGACTTTTATCTCTTATGAAACGTCTAATCATATTTTCTTTGCTTTCCCAGTTGTATGGAATCTAAACCAACTGAAATCTTCTTGGGTGTCATATCTCTGGCATGCCTCCTAATAGGTGATTTGGTGTTAGGTGAGCAAGATTAGAATGGAATAAAATGGCGCCAAACATTCCTGATGTGGAAATCTCTATCTTATTTTTTTTTAAAGATTAAATTTAAACTTTCTCTTTCTTTTTTTTTTACACTTATTCATCAACTACCTGTCAGAGCAGATTAATCACCAATATCCCTAGGGATGGACTCATGGTTGGCGGGATCTAAGATCTTCATCTTTGATATTAAATGCAAGCTTCTGATAGGTCACTTTGCAAAAGATAAGCATGTCAAGACAGGCCAATTATTTAAGGTCAATCCTATGAGTTGCACTCTTCGTTTATTTCAATACAAAATTGTACCACACACGAAGTTAGAAGAGACTACTCTTAACTGCTCAAAGTGTAAGGTTATTGAAAACACGAGATTTAATGGCTAGTGATTGGCCTCCTGCCTAAACCTCATTTGAGGTAACGAGCATTCCACATTGTAAACATATTATATTTCTACACCATGAGCATTGTTTATGGATTACCTTGACAGTGGTCTTTGAACCTCTAGATCATCAATCATGGATAGGTGGCAAAAGATTACACAAGGATACATTTAACACTAGGGTTTAAAGGTAATTAAAGGCTTGACAAGAATTGTAAATGATAGATTCCAGTGACCAAGCTGGGTAGTGATAGCGAGGACCTGGGAAAGAGAACATGCTGCCACAACACAAATAATATCTCTTTTCCTAAATTTTTGGAGGGTGACTTATCATGGCAAGAGTGGATAGTGGAGGGGGAGTCATTACTTGCAAACTATTAGGTACAATGCTTAGAAAATGTTGAGGTGTATCTCAATAATACTATCCCAGACTTCAAGCCTCAACATGTCAGATTCTCTAGAGGGGATCAAGTCCTCAGTAGTCTGAAGGGATGCCTCCCATCATGCAAGCCCAGGTAAGAGTGGTTATATTACTAATGTTTGGCTTCACTTATTTCCTACGTAGTCACAATATTGTTGATACCTATGCTATGGAAAAAATATTATTATCTATATTTCCCTATGCAGTTGTATTAGGGTGTGCGCAACCCATGATTTTCATTGTTATTACTATGACCTACTCTGTGACCATTGCACAGTTGAGAAGTTAAACTCCTCTAGCATAGAGTTCCCTTAGTGTTTGGGGCATAGAATTTATAGTATATATATTTAACTGTATAAACCGTTAATTGTTAAATTTATTATCAATCTAAAGAACTGGTCAACTTAGGAACAAAATAATTTTATTTTTCTTTTCTTGTTGACAAGCACAATGATATTTCTTTAAATCTTGGTAGCTACAGTCATGAATTTTTTCCATTATGCATAGTTAAGACACTGCACCCATTTGTACATTTTGACCATGCATGAGCCAACAATGTGTTGCATAGGTTTGGGAGAAGCACTATTTTCTTTCTTTCTTTATTTTCTTAAAATAAATATATACTTTAAACAACCCCCATGTTTTCCTTTTAACAATAAAGCAATACTCATATATGAACTAGCAGACCCAACATAATATTACATTTTATTGCAGAGATAAACTAATAAAGTTTTTTTCTTTCCTTTACATTCATGGTAAATAAATACTTGCAGTAAAACACCACTTTTTTTTTTTTTGAGAAATAAAAGACTGATATATTAAACTTTGCATGGAATAACACAATCTTTTCCTTGTTTCTTTTCTTATTTTGACAACTCAAAGAAAACACATAATACTAATAACATAGTATGTAACACCCACTCTATTCCAATAGTACAATATTTAAACATTAAATATGTTAGGCTACAAATGGATTTTAACCCTAAACTAATGCAAGTAACAGATAAAAAAAATATTGTTTAATAAAATATGAGTTAGATAAAATGCTTATAGATAAATAAGTCACTTAATGTTTCCTTTCTTAATATATATTGTACTTTTAAAACATAAACAAGTACACATATTTCAGATAAGATGCATATTGTTAACTAAGTCACTTGCGGTTTTTTTCTTAAAACAAAAACACACATTTCATTTTCATACTGAGCTAATATCAAAATAGAGTATTTTATTAGGCTTTCCAAGCAATGTGTATACTATGTCCTTAAAAGAAATAATGTAAACATACTTTTAACTCATTTGAATACAAACCATGTTTAAGGCATATTCTTTATACATTTTCATTTTCTTAAAGAAATACAATAGTTTTTACTTAAACTTTCCACATATTTTGCAATGCTTGTACAACCTTCAAATAATGCATTGTGTCTTTATAATACACTATCATTTACAACATCCTCTCAAGTATTCTACAAGAATATTTTGACAATGGCTTGACAACTCCCATCTCTACATAGGTCAGCAATGATCACCCAAGGTTTAAGGCTGCAAGTTTATACCATCTCCTACATCCTGCACAAGTATACACAAATATTTTCTCCATAGCCAAGGTAGCGCTCACCTCCCAACCTTTGGTTGGAAAACCAACCACCCCCGAGCTAGGAGGCAACAAAGGGAACTGGGTACAAACAAAACCAAGCAAAACAATATTTACACACACATGAAACATACAACAAATTTCACTCCCTCCCAAGGGGTTTATCACATAACTTAAGGATTCATTACAAATCCAACAAGGGGAATGGAGGGTGGGCTAAGCACTCCATATGGGGACTCATAATAACAACAACGAGAACAAGTGAATATCATAATCCCATCATTTCACATACAACCCTTCTTTAATATCTTCTCTTTCTCCAAAACCCATACCACCAAAACCATTTCTACCATTTCACAATTACATATGGGTACTCATACCCTTTTTGAGCCTCTCCTTTTAAGGAAGGATTAAACTTCCCCATGGAGGTTCTTACTCCATACCATCCCCAACTAGGGATGCTCTTCCCAAATTTTGGGTGAGCCTATCCCTATACAACCCTTTTCCCATCACATAAACCACATTTAACAACACATGAAAACAAGCACCAAAAGCATTTTGAAATAAGCATACAATCAAACACAAGAGATAAAATACCAAACACATTTTCACATACATATGAAATCTTTCAAATAGAAACATAAAGAAATAGAAAGAGTGGTGAATCTACCTCAACAACCAAGCTTGGGGAAGGATGGGTGGAGGATCTACACAACTCCTCTTCTTCCAAGTTCCTTCTTCAAACTCCTCAACCCTCAAAATTCAACCAAAATCAAGAATGCAAAAAAAATCCCATAAGCCTTGCTTTGAGTTTGTTTTATAGGAACTCAAGTTTGAATTCCTTTGAATAGGGAGCTGACATTTTTCAACCTCCCATTCACTCTCCCAAGCACACTCACCCATGTGTTCTCACATGTGTGAGATCTTGGGAGCGTTCCAAGGCAACTTGGAGAAGTGGGAATGGAAAAAGACTAGTCCCATCCCACTTCCCAAAACCTTAATTTCTTCAAAGCTCTTAAAGAACTTAAAAATAGTGCTCAATCATGGAATTGACCCAAGATTTTGAGCTAAAAAGGTACCTAACCCATAGGTACCTACCCTAGGGACCTTAAACCCATAAAAAAACTTTTAAAATGTCACTTTTCAAACCCCAAAAAGTACCTAAAAGTTCAAATCCGAGTTTTTCCACTTAGATGGACAACTTACCACCTAGATGGATTGACATGGCATATAAAAATAATTTACAAATATTCACAAATAAAATATATTACATAATGGAACTATAGTCCATCCATATAGACTTTAGTTCAGTTTCACTAGTTAATTTACTCAAGGTTCTCAAGGGTCACCTCCAATTTCCATTGGCCATGGAAAGTGTACCTGCACACTCGATGCATCCATTAATCCATCCAAGTAAATAATATTCATATAAAAATCAAACCATTGCATTCACACAAGTTTCATAATTCACATAACATAAAGATCCAATAACATCATTGAAACATCATTAGCCACCTATCCTATCCCATTTTCATTAACAATAATTGTCATACTCATCCAATTGCAACATTATTAGTTCACCCCACTTGTTTCATTCATTCATCATTAAGCTTCCAGATTCAAATTAAACAAACTCAATAACCAACATAAAATTAGATTAATCATCATAGTCAGATTACTAAGCATGTAGCATAATTAAAATCAAATCATCATATGGACTTAAATTTTTAAATATATTGTCATCAATGGTATCAGTAGGCATAGAAAATAACCAAACTCAAAATAATCCAAGTACTAGATGTAGCATAGGGGTGGGCCTCACAACCAGCACATCTAATACTAGACACACAAGTTCATTCACTCTTTGCATGAAAGAAGTAGTGTCCTCATCATCACCCATTCTCAACATTTCATATTTCCCTTTCAGACTTTGCAACATAGAAATCTTCACATGAGCATCACCTTCATACAAAGTTTCCAACTTTTTCCAGATCTTGTAAGTAGTCTTTAGATCCATATCATTTTTCATCTCAAAATCAATCAGAGCACTCAACAATACTTCCTTATCCTTGATATTGTACTCAACATCCTTAATCTTAGCAGTAGTAGAAGGACCATTCTATGGGATAACATACCTATTCCTTGTAATGTTCTAGTAGGGTTCACCAATGCATCTCAGATGACACTCCATTCGATTCTTCCATAGAGAACAATTTGTTCCATCAAATCTCATACTATCCTTATATGTTGCCATCTCGGATCACCTCAAGCTATTAAACTTCTTCCAAGGAACCTGCTTTGATACCAATTGTTGGAAACATAAGGGCAGACAACTAAGAGCAGGGGTGAATCAGTTGTCACATAAATTCAAACTTATTAAACTTATTAACCTTATTCTCATATATGATTAATAACCATGAAAGCATAAATCATCAAAACATCAGAAACACACATAACACCAAGATTTTTTTTATGTGGAAACCTTGTTAGGGGAAAAACCATAGTGGAGGTCAGTCCACAAAATTATACCCTGTTAAAAGTATAAAGAAGAATAGATGGGGAATGCACATGCATTCAGGCACACTACCTAGAGCTCATTCCTCAATTACAACAAGGCTTACTACCCAAAGGAAGACACACTATCTTATAGAAATATTTGGATTACATCTGTAGGATTTTGAACTGAGAAAATAGCATCTGCTAATGCCTGATTACAGTTCTGGTTAAGCACATCAACACTTCTTCACACTCTTCTCACTCTTCTTCACACTCTAATTTTTCCTTCAAATGATTAGTACATTATTCACACATCTCATACACACACACTACTTCAAATGGAATAAACAATCACTTATATATTTCTGCAACAAGAAATTACATCGCTACATGTCAGCTTCAACAAAATAATAGAACATATGCAAATTGTTGGCCCAAAACAATAAATAATTTTTAATATGAATCGACCAATGTCGGCCACAACATAATGAAGACCCAAAACAAAATCCTCAAACATGAAACACCTTAAAAAATTATTCCACAAAGATCCACAACATGTTACAATTACCCTGTTGGCCATGAACATGAAAAACATGAACACGCAAGAGAAAATCACCAATCGTGAGCACAACGATCATTGCAGACATGCAACATAGATAGAGAATGATCTAGAAACATCCACAAACACTATGAATCACTAGAGAAGCATCCACAACAACTGAACTTACTAGAATCAAATCATCTTCATTCAGGAACACCAACTCAAGCAATAGAAAAACTATCAGAACACAGATACTCATAACTCGATCAAATCTTCATGCGGATATCTAAAACTTAACATGGATAAACTAGATATATTCGACAAAAAACCCTTTAATCCACAACCTCTGATCATCAATGTACTGAGCTAACCAACAGACTGAACTTTACTACATCACTGACAACATACAACTTATTTCATTACAACTTTCTCAATATCCTCAACATATACAGCCTTAAAGAGATTAATGTCAATAGTGTTGAGATCAATGAAAACCACATATTAGCAACATCCAACAATGCATACATACATGCATTCATGCATGCATGCATACACACATACATACGATCATACATACATACATACATACAAGCATACAAGCATACATAAATACATACATACATACATGCATACAAATATATATACAAACATACATACACAAACTTACATTTAAAAAGCTTGCACACATCAAGCAAGACATAATGTGAGTGGATTATAATGCACTCGCATTATGTCATGCTTGGAAAACATCATGAAAAATGAAGAAAAATTCAAAGAAAGACATAACACGAGCACATTATAACGTGACCATGTTATAATGCACTTGTGTTATGTCTTGCTTTGGGAAACCCCAAACCTTAGGCTTGGATTTGCTTTGGATTTCAAACCTAAAGGCTTGAAATGCCTTCCCAACATCCAAAGATGTGTTTTGGCATATTCTAGAAGATTTCACATAATCTTGTTCATGCTAACCGCCAGGTTTGTACATGTTTCAAGGTTGAGTAAATCGAACAACTGGGTAATGTTAAGCTCTCTCTTAGCTATTTAACGATGTAATTTTTTTCACATTTTGACAATGTTAAAGCTTTCATCTTTAATTTATTTTGTTTGTCTATCTATTTTTTGTCAAAAACTAGTCTTTGGTAATTTTTACTTTATTTTTTAACTGTTCATTGAAATTTTAAATAAATTGCATTTTTTTAAACCAGAATCCATTCTACACATATTCAAAAAAAAAATGATTTTTGATTAGTTTTCAAAAATTATAGGGGTAGCACAACCAAAATTCTATTTTTTAGGATGTGTCCACTTTGAAAATTAGTAAAAAATCAAATATTCATTAAAAAATTATCAGAAAAATCAAGCATAAACTACATCTTGTCAACTAATTTCTCACTGCAGTGATTTTAAAAATGCTAGAAAAAAGCTAACCTTTTGAGGGAGACACAAAAGACTATGTTATGTTTTTTTGACAAAAACAACACCAATTTCTATGACTCCCTTTTTTGAACCCCTTAATCTCTACCATTTTCAAAAAAATAGTAGTTTAGAAAGTAGACTCAGAGTACTACGACCCTTGTTTTTGTTGCATCTTAAAAATTTGAGTCTAACTGCCCTCAATTTCTCATCCAAGGTTAGTATTTCTTGATTTCAGAAAAAAGGTGGCCACTTAAGACCCCTTTTTGTCCCCCCATCTTTCTACACTTACCCTTGTCTTCATCTACAATAATTGCATAAATATGTCTTATATTAATATGTGCATCCAAATAGATGAATTTAATCAACATTACAAAATGTTTAACTACAAAGTAATATAAAATTAGGAATTTCTTAAACTATGCATGTACATATATTACCTAGTTGAACTAGATTTGATACATGATCAAATTTAACCAATGATTCCATCTCTATGATT
The DNA here is from genome assembly GCA_007258455.2 of Sequoia sempervirens. Classification (NCBI taxonomy): domain Eukaryota; kingdom Viridiplantae; phylum Streptophyta; class Pinopsida; order Cupressales; family Cupressaceae; genus Sequoia; species Sequoia sempervirens. The sequence continues at coordinate 15,700 of VDFB02065374.1, forward strand.
TGTAGTGTCAACAAGAGTCAATACATATCAAGCGAGATTAGACTTATTATACACCATTCATCAACCCACTCCTTTGAATTGTACTCATTCCAAGCTTTATTTGTACATGAAGACCAAAAAATACCATCTTCCATGTATAAGTACTCCATAAACCTACATTAGAGTTTCTAAAAGAGTGTAGCTCACTTGATCCTATCAATGTACAACAATCCTCATATTTTGCAATATTAGTATCATCTATGAACTGTAGAATTATGTTTATTACCTAGACCCATTATAGTGTTAGACCATTCGACAATAGATTTTGCATCTACCAATTTTTCATTGTATTTGTACTTCAATTCTTCTCATGCTAAGATTCTTTTAATACATGCTCCTACACGGGTGACCCCATAAAGTTGGTTTACAATTTCTAGGAGATTATGATTTTTGTTGAAATCACATATTTTTAGAAAATACAATTATTTAAGCCTTAAAAAGTTCCATTTAAAGCATTCCAATTGAATATGGCTTGATCAAACTACCTTAGATCAAACCCCCTTGGATAGAACCCCGGGGCTGATGCAAGAAGTTGGGTACACAAAAAACTCAAAAAGTGGAAATATTTTTGTTGTTTTTCAGAATTTGTCACACTTGGACTGAAATTTTGAGGCACTTCCACAATGAATCTTAAAAAAAGTCAGTAATATGAAATTTTTAATTTTTAATCTAGTTTCCAAATATGTAAATTATTAAAATACCTAGTTTATAGAAATTAAATTTTGATAAAGATCTATAAAAACCACTTTTTAAAAGTCCCTATTTTTTTACCATACCAAGCAAGTGTACGGAAAACACTTTTTGACCCAAATAAAATTATTTTGCTAATTCCTTTTAGGAAAAGAGAGCTAACAACATGAAGTTTGGGCTGAATTTTTTTTTGTAATTTTTGGTTGAATATATTTTTTTTTAATTAATTTTTTATTGGCCTTAATTGATGTTTTTTCAAATCAACGTGTATGGACAACATAATTGGACCTAAACAAAACATTTTTTGACTCTTTTTTTTTCATTGTGTAGAGAATTGTCTGAAGTTTGGTCCCATGTAAATTTTTTTACAAGAAACTCAACCAATACAAAGTTATTAAAAAACCAAAAAAACCTGATCTTTCAAGTTTAAGACCTAGTTTGTTTAGAAATTAATTAAAAAATAGCAAATGTAATCCAATTTTAACAAAAATTATATATTTAGAAAGTAGACATTATGTTTTCTAATGGGTTTTAATTTTATAGACTCATTCAGAAAAAAATTCCATCATCTATGTTATCAAAGTTGGACATTCTTCTTCAATATGCCTTAGTTTTTTAATTGCGGGTCAAAAGCTAAGGCTCGGATTTCCAAGCCTTTCCCAAGCCTAAAACCGAGGCTAGATTTGGTATGGGAGATCAACTTTTAAATAACGCGTATGCGTTATAGACACGCATACGCGTTATTTAAATGAAACGCGTACGTGTTTCATATCATATACACGTTACATTTTGGTTGTTGGGAGACTGTAACATGTACGCATTTTTTAAACATAACGCATACGCGTTTTTAAACAAAACGTGTATGCGTTTCTATAATAGCCGTTTTTCCTAATTTGAAAAATACTGGTAAAACACGATTTTCCTGCAACATTCTTTTTCTGTAGTACGGTCTAAAAGTGTCATTTTCTACATTTTTTATTGCAAATTTGTCTTGTGCAGGGCATATTCTATTCAAATTGTTGGAAGAGTAAAAGTGCAAGTTAAATTTTCTGAAGTGGAATCAAGTGCAAGAACTTTATACAAGAAGATATAGAAAAAGTGAATTTTTGGATGTACTCATGATAATTTTGTACTTCAGAGTTTATAGAAAAAACAATCTTCATAGTACATAGTTTTATTTGAATATTTGAAGGAGGTGGCAATTTTAAAATAGGTTTCTTGAATTATTTTTTTTGTCATCAAAGAGGGTTTGGTAACCATGGGTGATAAGAAAAGACAGAAAAAGATGTAGAAAGGTAATGGCACCCGAAGAAATTCAAGCAAATAAAGATAAGGAGGCAAAAAGACAAAGGGGAAGGAGAGAAAGGATTCATCAAATGAAAGATTTGGAAGCATCTAGTTCCAAGATTGTCGAAGAGGAAGCCATGAATGATGAAATCAATGTAGATGATGCAAATGTGGAGATGGTGAATATGGAAGAAAATGCAACTATGGAGACAAACCCAACTATGCCTTCAACTTCAACTTTGAATGATATGAAAACAACTTCGGGTGTATCTTCAAATCCACCTCCCAATGATATGGAAAATGTACCTATTCAAACAATCTATCCAGGTATGTGTTCAAACCCAAGTTTTTATAATATTGATATTGCTTGTTTAGAAGAAGTTAGATACACAATTGATGAGATCAATAATACTAGGGTTGAAACAATACAGAAACAAGAAAATGATGAAATTATATCTTATGAGAATGTAAATGAGAATGAAATCCCTAATATTGATGAAAATGATAATGAAATCCCTTTTACATTTGAAAATAAAAATGAAACCCCTTGTGTGAATGAAAATGAAACTTCATCTATGGATGAAGGTGAAAATGTTTTTTAACAATTGAAACAAATGTGCTAGATAACCTTCGTGGTAAATTTTCTTCAAGACAAATTAGAAATTATGGAAATAAAATATATAAAATATTTTTTTATAGAAAGAAATTAGGATTCCAATGTCAACTCATGGTGCAATTGATGAGAATGTTTAAAATGAGAAAAGTGATGAAAAAATTAGGTGTTTTTGTAAAACCAAAAAAGAAAGATGATTCAGTAGAACAAGTCATATCTAGTGTTGCTAATGCTATTGATGTTATTGGTAAGAAAAGTCGATCAAAAGATAAGAATGTCGCCGTGCAATAACAACTGCTCTAGTTGATAAAACAGCTTCAAATAAAAGAATGTTAAGTAAGATTAGTAAATGTATAAACTTAAATCCTAGAACTTTGATAAGAGCTGCTAAAAGAAGAGAAAGTATTGAAAAAGATCCTATTAATCAATGTTGGAGTTTTAGTGGTAGACTCCCAAGATCAGACATGAAATTAACTAATGAAATTAAATCTTTAATCGAAAAATTTTGGTATGATAATACAAGAGTATCACCTAACATTAGAGATGTCTTAAAATTAAAGGTGGGTTCCAAAATTCGTGAGCCTCATCCAAAGCATCTCTTAGATATGACTCAAACTGAATTATATAAAAAAATTTAGATGCTTCAATCTTACCATTGAATATTAGCATAAGTCAAAGATCATTGAAAAGTGTAAACCTTGGTATGCTAGAATTAATAAGCAACGAATCTCTTGTTGTTGTAAGACTCATGTACAATTTCATTATTATTATGATATATTTCGATATATCGATGCACTTTGCATGCTAACCAAATTATCACGAGGACATTTGTGGTATTAATATGCCACCTGAAAGAATCAAAGATTTTATAGCAGGTTTGTTTTGTAATCCCTCTTTAAATGGAAACTCATTTTTTTTTAAAGGATGCATTTCTGGAGAATGCGATAGATGTGGTAACTTTTCATTATTAGGAGAATGTATGCATGAAAGTAGTTTAGATGAATTTGGAAAACAATTAGTGGATGTAAAAAAATTTAAAAATATTGAGTATTCTTTAAAAGATGGTAAAATTGGAAAACGTGTTGAGCTAATTGTGGAAAAAGTTAGTGTGCATGCTTTTATTACTGAATTTAAAGATAAGTTTGTACCTAAATATGTTCAACACTCTCAGAATGCTCATTGGCTTGATAATCAATTTCGTTTATGTAAAAACACATTTCCAATTGGAACTATATTGTCGATTGTTGATTTTGCTGAAAATTATACTCTTGCTCCACAAGAAGAAATTCAATCACAATATTATAATTCAGTGCAAGGAGCTATATTTGTTCACATTGTTTATAGACATGCTGAAGATAGTATAGAAGATAGTAGAAAAAAATTGAGAGAGTACCATTTTTATGTAAGTGATAATCGATTACATTCATCTGAGTTTGTACAATATTGTTTTGATATATTTAATAAAAATTTAAAAGAGAGAGGAATTCAAATGCTAGAACATCTCATATGGTCAGATAATTGCACGGGTCAATTCAAAAATGTTAGAATGTTTTATTGGCTATGTAGAGTTCATAAGGAAAATAATATCCAACACATAAGGATTTTTTTTGAAGCTGGTCATGGTAAGGGAGAACACGATGGAGCAGGTGCATGTGTAAAAAGAGCTCTTGCTAGAGAGCAACTAAAATTTGAGGATGCTGCAAAATTTAGAAATGAACGTGCAATTGTAGATTGGTGCAATACCAAATTATCTACAAGAACAAGTGAGAAATCAATAATTCAACACTTCTTTTGGTTAGTTGAAGAAAATGATATTTTTTCTCGACAGGATTGTGAAAAAATTAATGGAAGTGCAAAATGGCATTCATTTAAGAGTTCGAATGCAAACACATGGACAATATGGACAAGGGAGTTGGCATGCTATTGTCAATTTTGTATTGTAGGTGATTGGCAGGCATGTGAAAATATGGAATGGGTCGAACAATGGCAACAAAGAGCTTTAACGCCTACATCGACACATGTTCAACATGAAATGACAATTGAAGATAATCAAGTGTTCGCATCAGATGATTATGATCGTGTTTCAGATCTTGTACAAGAAGGTACATTATTTATTGAGTTGAATTTTGTATGTATGCATGTTTATATGAGTTAAATATAAGTCACTTTTTATTGAATTTTGTATTTATTTTTGTAGGACATGTGTATGTTGTTGTTGCACCTCAAGGGAATGAAGAGCAGACAGAGTACTGGTTGGCTAGATGTGTTGAGAGAAAACATAAGTTGGTACATACTAGAGTGGATGATGACAACTTTGAGTATCCAACTGGTTCAGTGGTTGTTGTTGGCACCTGGCTTCGAAAATATTTGATGAGAAAGAATGGCTTGCCTGCATTTGAAGATTATGAAAGACACAAGAAGATTATGCATTATTCACATTTGATTTTGGCAACCAATATAAAACTAGTTAGATATCAAGGGAGGCCTGCTAATAAAGTTTTATGGACAATTTCAATGGATGATCATGAGACAATCATAGATGCATTACAAAAAAGAGAGGATGCAAATGGGTAAATAGAATAAAAATGCAATATTATTAAGTATATCTATATTATATATATATATTTGTCTTTAATCATTTCCTAATTAAAGTTTTATATCATTTTTTGTTTCAGGTCTCCCAAAATTAGATGCTTTACAAAAAAGAGAGGAGATGCACATATATTACAATGGAATTTGAATCTAGAGACAGGTAACTATATATAGTTCTAGATACATTTAATTGATACTTTATAATTGATTTCATATCCCCTTAAGCCATTCTCTTAAAACCCCTTAAGTCATCCTCTTATGTACCATTAATCCATCCTTTTGCAGCCCCTTAAGTCATTCTATCAACTACCATTAATCCATCCTCTTAGGACCCCGTAATCCATACCCTCATATATCTACCCTTAATTTGTCCACTTGCATCCACTTAAGTCACTCTCTCAACACCCCTTAATTCATCCTCTTAGGACCCCTCAATCAATATCCTCATATATCTACCCTTAATCCATCCACTTGCATCCCCTTAAGTCACTCTCTCAACACCCCTTGGGGTTTAAATTCATTCTCTCAACTCCCCTTAATCCACCCTCTTACATCCCTTCAACTCATTCTATCAACTCCCCTTAATCCACCCTCTTACATCCCTTCAACTCATTCTCTCAACTCCTTAATCCACCTCTTGCATCCCTTAATCCACCCTCTTACATCACTTTAACTCATTTTAGGGTTTAGGGTTTAGGTTTAGGGTTTAGGGTTTAACTCATTCTATCAACTCCCCTTAATCCACCCTCTTGCATCCCTTCAAGTCATTCTATCAACTCCCCTTAATCCACCCTCTTACATCCATTCAACTCATTCTCTCAACTCCCTTAGTCCACCCTCTTGCATCACTTTAACTCATTTTATCAACTCCCCTTAATCCACCCTCTTACATCCCTTCAACTCTTCTATCAGCTCCCCTTAATCTACCCTCTTGCATCCCCTTAATCCACTCTCTTACATCGCTTTAACTCATTTTATCAACTCCCCTTAATCCACCCTCTTACATCACTTCAACTCATTTTATCAACTCCCCTTAATCCACCCTCTTACATCACTTTAACTCATTTTAGGGTTTAGGGTTTAGGGTTTAACTCATTCTATCAACTCCCCTTAATCCACCCTCTTGCATCCCCTTAATCCACCCTCTTACATCACTTTAACTCATTTTAGAGTTTAGGGTTTAGGGTTTAACTCATCTATCAACTCCCCTTAATCCACCCTCTTGCATCACTTTAACTCATTTTACCAACTCCCCTTAATCCACCCTCTTACATCCCTTCAACTCATTCTATAAACTCCCCTTAATCCACCCTCTTGCATCCCCTTAATCCAACCTATTACATCACTTCAACTCATTCTATCAACTCCCCTTAATCCACCATCTTGCATTCCTTCAACTCATTCTCTCAACTCCCCTTAATCCACCCTCTTGCATCCCCTTAATTCATCCTCTTAAAGGACCCTTAAGTCATATCCTCTTACATCTCCTTAATCCTCTTAGGACCCGTTAAGCCATATCCTAGGGTTCATGAGATGCATCCTCTTAACTCCCCTTAAGGAATTCTCTTAAGACCCCCCCTTAAGCTATATATCCTCTTAGGTCCCCTTAATCCATCCTATGGCTAACATCATTTGAATTTGTATGGAATTTACTATATGCAGTTCTTTTCTTGCATGAATTTTTTACTTAAATGACTCGTAAAAATTGTAGTTACTTACATTAATTATTTTTGCAAGTTCTCATCAAGTCGGTCTACAATGTGATTGTTGAACTGAAAAACTATTTTATCTGGAGACTATGTAAATATCAATTTTTGGTATTCACCTAAAAGTTGATAAGCTTTAATTGTATCTACATGCACATATATGTTTCATCATGTTATATAGTTGTACATTAAACTTCTTGATGTACATTATATATGTTTGTTCGATGTCACTTTTTAAATATCTTATTCAAATTTTATAGATTATACATATTTCATGTGTCTTCTATTTACCACATTTTATATAATTATTCAATTGTATAGATTATACATTAAATATACATACAAGGAGATGGTTTTTTGTTTATTGATTCAAATATTTGGTATGTAATTGGAAAATAGTTAGAATTACTTGCCCTTAATTTATTATGAATATGATTTAAGAAACTATTTAAGGAATGTTTTAATTTGTCACCTAACCATGTGATAAGTTATATATATGTGAAATTTGATTCTAGATAAGAATTATTATATAGTGCGTGTATTACTTGAAAATTTGATAAAATATAAATATATAGATATGTATATAAATGCATATAATTATGAAAATGAACATAACATGATCTCATAATTGACTGCATATATAATCATCATATTAAAGTCAACTGATATAAATAAACACACATATATGATAATAACATGTTCAAAATAAAACTAGAGATCTAGATAGTCTATAAAATTTATATGTCAAGTCCAACACATATATTGAAATAAAACTAGAGATTTGTAGTCCATAAAATATAAAACTATCTAACTCTCAAGCTGATCATTCAAATCAAGTCTCCTCTTTGTTCCACGTTGACTAGATGTACCTGGATCATGCTGTAAAAGAGTTCAAGAAACTTGAAATTAGATTTAAATTTATTTAGAAATTTTCATATAATTAAACATATTTAAAATTGAAAATATAAACTTTTAGATTAAAAAAAACTAATTAAATATCAACTAAATATAGTAAAAATGATTTCTAGTATGCATAAATTACCATATGGTCATGTGAATCAACTGACACATTTTCTTCAACAAGTAACATAACTGTCTATTGAGAAGATGAAAATGCCTGATCCACTATATCCTGCATATTCATATAAAGCAAACAATATGTGAAAACCTTGAATATATATATATAAAATGTTCGTAAAAATTGTATAGGAGATTTAAAGTAAAGTTTACAACCTTGAATGATATGACCTCATGATCACGCACCTGAGATTTCCCATGAATAGATGTCAATGATGTCTCAGGTGCGCAGCCCGCCATGGTTATCTCATCAAATCCCTACATATAGATGTACAATAGTTCATATAGATCATTCACACATGTGTATGTAAATGAAAAAATTAAATTAGATCTATGATGTGTATTTAATTTAAACTTAACAAACTTTTGAAAGCACACACCTGAGCTGATGATGTCTCAGGAGCACTCACCATTGTAACTTGTGGCAAGTCAATACTAGGAATAGTATGACCTCCCTGCATCTAGATATAATATATCAATTCACACATATGTACAAATTCAAATTAAATTTTATATATATATATATATATATATATATATATATATATATATATATATATATATATATATCCACACAAATTATTTAATATATTTTGGTTCAAGTACTTGTCAAAAAGGTGAGCCCAAATCTACAGCACTTGACATATACACACGATGATGATATTGAGTTCTAGGCATCACGTCATCATGCATCTATACACCAAACACAAAATTATTGAATTAATATTATATTATATATATAGTTTTATGTTATTATTTACATGAATTTTTTACATTTCAAACTTGAATTAAATTTAAGTTCAAAAGATGAACATACCTATGTGGGATGATCCTCATAATATAGTAAATTTAGGTATGATCCCGCCCCAAATGCATGTGCCTCACTTGAAGTGGATGTCTGAGTATCCCTATAGCCCAAGCCTCCATGCTTTGTATTGGTCACTTCAATGGCCGCGTGTGTAGTCTGCTGAGTGAGATGTCCTGAAAGTGAACTCAATGCTCCTAGTGTAGATAACATGGTTTGCTACTAAAATGCAGCGGGAATACTAGGAGAAGGAGGAGGAACAAGAGAAGCAACTGGAGCATGTTGCCGAGGATCGACATGTGCTCCTAGTCTATGTTGGGGCATGCCATGCCCAACTCCCTGAAATGACCTCATATTAAAATAGTTGGGTTTTTTACCCAACTCAAACTCAGCCCATAACTTTCTCAAAAAATATAAGGGCACCTCACTATTGCCATGTGGTGGAGTATCAAACACCATCCACCATCTCTCCCAAAAATTTGCAGCTATCTACGGGTGCCTACACCATAAAATTGAAATTCTTATTTTTGTGGGTGGTATTGGTTCGTTTGTTTGGGGGTTCACAAAATATTGGCACATAGCTTGTTTAGTGATTTTTAGGTCATTTATTTCTTTATATGACATTCCATTTGCATAGAATTGTCTCCTCTCTTCTCTCCATTGATGGAACCTATCTAGGTCCACATCGATAGATCAAACAGAATCAACAATAGTTTGCATCGTAGATGCAAACCGTGCGAGATGTGGAGGGATTCTAGTCTCATTTTTTATGAGATCTATGTTTCCTTGAATGACAACTAAGTTGGCTCGAATATTCTCTCTTAGTTGATTTTGGACAAATGGAGGAGGGGGTGGGGGCTTAGGTGGTGGAGAATGCGGAGGTGAGTGAGGCATATCCTCATGTGGTGGGGTGGGATGTGCACCAGGATGTATAGGGATTTTTGGATTGGGCAGGAAATCCTCTAAAGTGAAAAGTGGATCCATCCGAGAAATGATATGGCAACTGCATGTTAAACAATTAAAAAATATATATCAACAAACTAATTAAATAATGCACACAATTTCAAAGTTATTTAAAAATCACATTGAACATGCACAAATTCAAAATATATTTCATTTGAAGACCATTCAATTTATAACATTAAAAAATCATAGCATTAAAAATTCATATTATAAATGATAGTTGAATAGAAACCGATAGTCACTTAAGAACTATAAATGAGAGTTGAATAAAAACAAAAGGTTAGTAGAACAAGTGATGAAAAATATTGAAAATCATTGAAGACCTCTCTTGCACATTCTAGGAGACAACATAAATGGTAACCTCAACTACTAAGATGATCAAATAATTTTCAGATTCACTGCATGAGTCAGTATCCAAGAATTATATTGTTCAAGAATGATAAAATAAAAAAAGATATTCAAAAATTCCAAGAATCTTGAGGTGGTTGATTTTGATGAACTACAAGGGAACTTAGAAGAATCTACATTTTCTTAGAGGATTAAGTTTAAGTATCAAAAGGGGCGGGCTAGTATGAATGATTTAAATGAATTTATTAATATCTTTTCAAATAACTTTATAGACTCGAAGTATTTTAGGTACTAGTTAAATTACTTTGCGCATTCTTTATTCTTTTAAATAAATGTAATAAATCAACATAGATGTTGATAAATATTGAGATGGTGTGGGATTTCCCACTCATCTTGTAGTTCTCAGTTGGCTTTCAATTAATTTTCAATTAGTTTTCCAATTAGAGCAAGTCACCTAGGGTTAAGTTTCAACTAAACTCTTTCAGATCCTTAAATTTTGGGACACCTAGTTCCTATGTACATCTCTTTTTAAAAATTGTGTAAGGGTTAGAAATAATTTTTATCATAGAATGCATCTACATTTTCTACGTCGAACTCTACTAAATTTAGTGTATTTTGATATTTTTGGATGAATCAAAGGATCATGCTTGTTGTCTTGCAAAGGATTATCTTATCTTGGTAATAAATAAAGGATTGTAATAAATGTAAATAAATGTACATTGAATAAATTGGTGAGATTTGTATTATTGAATTCTTCATAGGGTTATGTCTCACAAATGCACATGAATATGGTGGTATAACCAAATCTAGTGAATGTAGTGAGAATTATTGTTGTCAATTTTATTCAATTTTTATCTTCTCATCCCTATTGCTCTTATGATTTTTCTGTAAATTTATTGATAATAAACAAAACACTAGTTCCCATATGTACCCTACGTATTCATTGGTTTTCACTTAAATTTACTTAGATACCTAAGAATAATGTTCATCTACACTAACTTAATTACCTAGAAATAAGACTATGATTTAAATCATATAATTTAACTAAGAGTTAAGGTAGCCACAAACCAACTACTTATAACCTTATGCACACTATGGGGTTAAGGGTAGCAAAAATCACAAGAATCAATGAAGAGGCATAGAGGTAGACAAAATCTCAGAAAATTAAACATAGTAAAAATATTGAATAGGGAACAAAAAGTTTGGAGAACTTCTTGACAAGATACTTGGGTAAGGAAAAACTTGAAAACTGAAATATGTAAAATAACTTAGAGGAAACCTAAGAAAATGTGCAAATGGGGAATAATGGAGGAATAGTGTGTTAGCAAAGGAAAGTATAAAAAATTTATGTTTAATGATATGATTTGACAGACTAACTATTTTGTTAGTTTGATGAGGTGCATGTAAGAGATAGTTTCCCTTGTTACATCTCATTTTCTTTTACCCTCTAGGTTATATTATTTTTTATTTTCATTTCAATCTTGACTTGAAAATATGTATTATCATTAATTGAGAATATTTCAATTTAACATTTTGATCTAGTTAGTTCATAATATGAACTATTGTAAATATTCCTTTAATACTCATAATGATTAAATGGAACATGTATTTCTTAATGTTTCTAAGAGATTTATGTCAATATATAAATAAGTTTATATATGCACATATGCTTTAATAATGAACTAACTACATTTTTGGTTTCATGAGGTGAATGCAGAATAGAGTTACCCTCCAAGGACAAGAGGGAGAGTATCACTGGAGAGAGGGAGATAGGTCTAAGAGAACAACCATGATCGTGAAGATTGTGAGAACGCACACACTCACCCACATCAATAACCTTTTCTTATGAATTCAATTTGGAAAAGTAAATATATTATCAAATCCTTCATATAAAATTTGGGCTACAATTTAGTCTTTGCATTTCCATTATCAATCATTAAAAAGTGTGTTCTAGATATAAAAGTTTATTTGGCTTTAGGTGGTAATCATTATATATTGTGCAAATAAAAACATTTCTTCAATGTGGGTAGGTGTTATTTTATATTTATATGCACATATATGTCTATGTATGTGAGTAAAGTTATGTAAACATATATATAGATAGATATATCTATGAATATAACTAAGTGTAGGTGATGTATATTAATGTATAAATATACATGTGTGTGTATTGCATATACCTATGTCTATTTATATATGTATGTATGTATGTATGCATGCATGTATGTATATTGGTGTACCTAATTATTGATTTTTTTTACTCTTAGCCCATTCAAATGCCTTTGAAAGTTTACTAAATAGTCATATTTGTAAGGGTTTCTCTAAAATTGTATTAGGGTTTTGAAAAAACCCTAAACCCTTATGAAGCCCTTGCACTTTTGTTATAATCTTGTATTGACCACCTACCTCAATAATTTGGTCCAATTTGGAAGGTTTCTAGTTTTAGCTCACCTAAGGGGAGAGAGGTCTCTAAGAGGTTTCTAGTTTTATGTTTTAGAGTTTAGATTTCTAAGTTAAATGTGTCCATTTTAGGTTTAGATTTTATGGTTTTCAATTTACAATTTAACGTTATTTATTTTGTTGACGTTTTTTATTTTTAAATGTAATTTAAAACTATTAAAAATTGAACTAAAACACATTAAAGAAACAAAACTTAAATACTAATTAAAAAACAAAAAAATAAGATACAAAGCAAAAAATGGCAGAATTCAACCAACCTGGAGGTCACAGAGGTCGGGTGTGTTGACACGAGGAGGTGGCAGTCGAAATACACTCCAAGCACCAGCTTACAAATGCATACGCGCTCTAGATTGTCTTCTCTCATGCCACCAAAAACAGTGGATAAAATGAAAATCCAACAGTTTATTTAAAAAAATAAATACTTTTCCAAAACACGTACGCGTTTTGAAATGCGTACGCGTTTTTGGTTCGCGTACCTATAGTTGAGCGCGTACGCGTTCATATTTCGGTTCGAGTACCCGTTTTGTAACGTGTACACATTTTTTGCAAAAAAAAATTTGTTGCCCAAAATTTTCCCTCTTCATGTACTCAACTTCTTGCTTTTACCCCCCGCTAGTTTTAAACCATACCTATAATAGAGTCTCCTTTACACCTATCAAAATGCTGATAAAAAACCACTTTTGATTTACCTTTTGGGGATCAAATGAATTCATTTAAAAAAAAATTGTAAGTATGTATTCCTTATTATAAGCCTCCAAAAAGTATAATTTTAAATAAATTTAATTTTATTATTATATTTATTTTTATTTCTTGTGAATGTAGGTTTTCACCAAAAATCAAGCTCTTTGTTTTGCATCTAGAAAAATAGAATATTATCAAAAAAAAATGAAAAATATGATTGCACCATATATTTAATTCCTTGATCTAACAAAAAAAAAGAATTTTGATACATACAAAAAGTTGTGTTATCTGATCCACCTATGTCAATTGTAATGGTTTGACTTGAAACTTGATTAAGAAAAAAATATTCAATAAAACACTATGAAACCAATTGGAAGCACTATATATCATAGTTAAAAATCTAAATTCAAAAAAATAGAATTTTATCTTTCATGGAAAAAAAGTTGTGTTATACAATGAGCGTCCTTAAAAATGGTGTTTACTGAAAAAAATTAGTTTTCAAAGGAGATGGAAAAAGAAGTGCAATCTAATTCCAAAATTTTTGGAAAAAATATATTTAGAATCTACAAATAAAAGGTCACAAATCACTAGTTTGCATCATCTTCAAATTCTTCATAGTTTAGCCGCTATAGGTGCCCGAAAGTGAAGATTTAGTTAGAAAAAAATTAGTTTAGTGTCCAGTTTGGCCAAAAATTGTAAACCAGTATTGTGGGATCACCCACACCATCATGATCTCCCTTTCCATACCCGACCTCATATAAATTCTACATATGCTAAACACCTATAATCTTATGTATCCTACTCAACCAATAGAACATCTGCAAGTTCTTTAATTGTGATGCACAATTATTTTACCATATGATATACCCCTTCTAGCCAAATCATTGTAGAATATTTGAAAGAAACTTTGCATAAACTTTACAGAATGTGTGTGATCATCACTGATATAAAAATGATACTCCCATAGGACCTTTTTTTCATCCTCTATACTATCACCTACATGAATGACTGCTATATGCACAAATATAGTAACCTGTGTGGAGTTGTGATATTGTGATTGCACCTCATCCCATGGCTATAGAATGTAGTTATTTGGAAAGTTGACAATTGAAACAATGGTATCAAGTGGAAATTTTTTCTTGCATATAACATGAGTTACAAGTCCATAAACTGATACACTATAATTTTTTCACTGACCAATTCACACCATTTTGCTTCTTTACCATCTTTCATATTGTAAGACACTATCTTATATTTGTCAAATTATACTAGCTCATTTCCAATTACATGTGTACTTTCCATATGTTCACAAATTGGAAAACATTCCAAGGCACCACAGTGATCACATGTGCCATCCAAGCATAAGTTCTTATAGAATAATTGACCATATACACTCTTTCACATAAAATGCTCGATATGAATTCTCTTGAAGATATAGGTAGATCATTTAGGTTACACTCCCACAAAACATTGTCAGTATGCAAATATAAACATATATTTTGATAAACATCATAATGGTTAGAAAATTCAATATATAATCTACAACAAGTAGTGCATGTGTAATTTATTTTGACATAAAAAGGATTTAGTATTTCAAAATGACTTTGAAAATTTTTAATTTGAGGATACATCTCTAGAAATTTGGAAAAAATTTATGTTTGAGTTATATCCAAAAAATTCTTTGGATATGGCTCATGATTTCGACTACCAATTCTCCTTCTAACAACATCTCTTTGACTATGAGACACCCTTGTGTTATTCTTCCAAAATGCTTCAATTAGGGATCTCAAGGCTTAAATGTTTGGTTTATCTTTCCAAGGTAGTCTACTGGAGAATGCCCATAATTCATTATTATTTGGGTCCTTAACTCTTTGACACCTTTCGACAACTCTCATTAGAGTCTTTTTAACTGTTCTCAATGATTGACTTGTCTTTCTAATGAGACAAGATTTCTTGGTTTGATTGCTTACAATTGTTGATGTAATGACACATCATGTGACATTACTATATTTGGTGTGTGAGTCGGAACCCACACTCTCATATACATTCATTAAATTCTTGATAATAGATTTTTTGCATGAAGCATCCTATGTTCTTAGACCAAGAATCTTCATTATAGACCCAAATTTTAGATTTGTCATTATTTCAACAAATAGTTGGCATCTTCTAGTTTCATTTAATTTTTCATAAAACAATCTCCAAATATTACTAGTATTTCTTCAACAAGTAGGCTTTGGAATCTTATCAACCAATAGTTACAAAATAGTCTCATCAACATCAATCAAAAACTTAGGCTTTCTATGCAAAACTATAGGAGGTGTTCTCAAAGTTAAAGTTTCCTTAATATTATGAATTTTTTCAATATTTTAAATTATATGGGATAATGGCATACCTTCAATCAGAGATGAGAAAGATGACATGCCTTGAATTTGAGATGGAATTAAGATGGTGTACCTTCAACTTTGGATGTGAAAGATGATGTGCCTCCAACTTGAGATGTGAAAGACGACATAACTCCATATTCACATGTGAATGATGATGTACTTTCAAGTTGAGATGTGGTAGATTGTGTGCCTCCATCTTGGCATGTGGGTAATGCACCAAGTTGTGACACAAAAAAGCCACTTTTTTTTTTTTACCCAAAATGACCATTTAGCAAGTGCCAAATTTGGCACAAGCCAAATTAAGTGCATCATTTGGTGAGAGACAAATGATGCACTTAATTTCACTAGCACAAATTTAGTGCTCGCCAAATGTGAAGCATGACTTTTTGGAATGCATTTTATGAACTTTCTTTTTTCTTTGTCTTTTTCTTTCTCTTTCTCTACTAGAGAAACTATATACATGAAATTAACATTTAAGTATAAGTTGACATTTACATATGGACATTTACTTTCTTATACTTTAAGTTACATTCATTTATATAGTTTTAGAATATTTATTTCACAATTACTGCAATTTGATCTGTTGATTACTAAAATTTGACATGTTGATTACTGAAATTTGACTATCTGAAAAATTATAAGATCTTCCAAAAAATAGAATTTGCATTATAACTCCAAGAGATCTAAAATCACTCTCAAACATCCTAAAACTATATACATGAAATATAATTTAAAGTATAAGAAATTAAATGTCCATAATTAAATATTTATCTCATGTATATAGTTTCCCTATTAGAGAAAGAGAAAGAAAAAGACAAAAAAAAAAGAGAGTTCAAAAAATGCATTCCAAAAATTCATGCTTCACATTTGGCGAGAACCAAATGGGTTGCATTGGGAAATACCAACCCAAAGGTTTGGATGGCCATTTCATGCCAAGGATGTGATTTTCTAAAAGGGTAACAAAATTTCACATGTTTTTGGTCGTGCTCTCCATCAATTTTGCACGTGTTCCAATCCAAATTTATAAAAATACCATGATAATGTTAGGATCTCTCTTAGCCTTCTAACCATATAATTTTTTTACATTTTGATTATGTTAAGGTTTTCATCATTAACTTCTCTTGTTAGTGCCTTTTTTTTTGTCAAAAACCAGCATGTGCTAGTTTTGGTATAGATTTTTACTCATTCATCAAAATTTGAAACAAATTACATTTTTATAAACTAGACTCCATTCTACATGTAATGAAAAAAATTGATTTTTGATTAGTTTTAAAAAAAATTAGGTGGAGGGTGGGGGGGGAACATGCTCAAATTTTATCTTTTCAAGATGTATCCACTCTTAAAATATTATATATTCATTAAAAAATTAGTCGAAAGAACTGGGATAAACTACATGGTGTTAGCTATTTTCTCACCGTTTGGATTTTTGAAATTCTAAAAAGAGTTAACTTTTTAGGGAGGGGTCCAAAAATGCTATGTTGTATTTATTTTTATAAAAACAAGACCACTTTTGGGCCTCCCTTTTTTCAAACCCTCAATCTTCATTATTTTTTGAAGCAAAGAAATGGTTGGCACTTAATCTTTTAGGGAGATGAAACACCAAACAAGGGGGAATGGATATCCTCCTCTTCTATTTCCTATAGTTCATTCAAGGAAACCTTAGAGATCTCAATCTAAGGAAGGAATTAAGGAAAGAGATCTACAATAGGGTGTCCTAGGGATGTGATTAAAGGAAAAAAAGGGCCTTCACCACTAAGCAAAGGCTTAGAAAGACAAGAAATGTATATGATATGCAAATCTAGCTATGTAACCTAGGATATGAAACTCAAAATTAGAATAATGAACTGATAATGAATAGAGGTGCACCTATTAAATTGAAGATGCTTGAAATAAGGTCTACAATCCCAAAATTATGACTTTTGAAGCACATTGGGATTCATATGCCAGTTGGGGAAATTTAGTCCCAGTTTAGGATTTTGGGCCAAAACCATAATCTGAAACTGGTAAGGCATGATCTACATAAAATATCTAAAAATTGATATACTGGGACTCATACGCCACAAATGGTGATTTAGTCTCAGTATCAATATTAATCTGGAACTTAGATATCCTCTAGTGATCTTTTGTATCTTCTCTCCCTTCTGATCTCCCGAGTCTAAAACTCTAAATTCTAACCTATAGGTGACTTTCTATGATCTTGCAAGAAAGATGACAACTTTGCAACTTTGACAAATTTCTCCAATCTTTCTCTTCAATGGATCTTGAACCTAAATCTACAAATCACACATGAAAGAGAGGGGAAATTTTTTTTTTATTAGTGGATAGGGGTTTTCCTTGGTCAAACCCCATTTTGGTAATCAAACCTTGAAATGAAATCAAATAAAATGAAGGAATGATGAATTAAAAAATAAGCTATGTTGCAACTCACCAAACCCTTGAAACAAAGGCTGCAATCTTGTATGAAATGGCTAGCATGAATTTAGATCTTGGATCTTGATTGAATGCTATGGATCTTGACTTGAATGCTTTCTTGAATCATAACAACCTACATCACAAATTTTATCTCACAAACAAACATGATGCATGATGACTTTGACATGATGCTTGAATCTTGAAGATAGCTCCAAAATGCTTGATAATCAGCTCTTAAATGCTCTTCAATGTTCTTTTACTGCTAGAATGGTTGAATGCTTAGATCACATTTTCTTGTGAAAATTTCTAGGTGAAATTATGTGAAATAACCTTGTATTTATACTTGTTCATGCCAAATTTCCTGAAATTACAACACTACAAACTAACATCAAATCTAGGAGAATAAAATTTTTCCAAGAATTTTACTTTAAAATAGTCCAAGCTAAGTAGGACTCATATTCCAATTGGGGCGTATGAGCCCCAGAAGCCTAAGCTTGGGACACAAATTTCAAGAAATGTTAAGTTTTATGATAAATTCAGGACTAGGCCCTGAAACTTAGGTGGGACCCACATGCCCAAGATGGCGTATGAGTCCCAGATCACTAAAGTTGGGCCATACAATCCAAAATCATTAAATTATGATTAGTCATTAGATATGTGTCGAGATTATCCTCAAAAAGATGCATTAAATAAGGCTTGTGGATGCAAAATAGGATCAAACAAGGCATAAAGAAGCCCAATTCTAGCAGGGAGGGCCCGAACAAGTCTAAAAATGTAAAGGGATACATTTTCCTACACTACATTTAGCCACCACTTTAGTGAGAGGAAAATCTTGCTTCAAACTCACACTAAAGTAGAAAAACTCGCATCAAGAGGGGCCCAAGTGTACCAATGCTAGTGAGATAGGATGAGAATTATCAAGAGGGTTGTGCAAGCCCCCAGGATCAAGATCCCATGGCAAACCAACATAGGAACAAAAGAACACACATGTGAATAATATAAGGAGAAACAACAAAATGCAAGCATACACTGCCAAAGACATAAAGAAGAAAGAAAAAGAAAAGAAAAGGGGTGGATCAAGCCTCGACTATTTGTCGAGTGTGATGTGGATCATATCTAAGTTGTTTGTCCAAAAACGTTTACAAGTGGAACACTATGTCCACTATGCGAACAAAATGCATGCTCACACGGGCTAGTGGAATCCGGTATCCACTAGGTGATCCCCTAGAGAGGTGAGATGCACACACACACGATTGGTATGTGCCCACATAAATAAGCAAGTGACTATGGGAAAGTCATGCCTATGGTTGGTTCCCATACGTACTAACCATAGCAAAGTTATACCTCCTAATAACTTATATAGGGCGCCACACAACACAAACAACAGGATTCATGAGGTAAGCAAAACTTTGTATGCTAACACCCATGAACAAACAGGATGGCTCCATAGGTAAGCAAAGTGTGTTATGCAAGGTGGCCATATAACAATTATTGTAAATGCAAAATAGTGTAAGGTACGTTCAAAGGAGTTTTGCTTAGTTCATGTAAGGTATTAACTTAGGGAACAATGTGCCTAATATCTCCAAGAGAGGACCAATCGAAGAATAGAAGATTTACAACTTAGTAGATGCAATGTGTTGCATTAAGCCACTAAGAGGAATATAGTATGCTAAGAGAGATCACACTCTTTAATGACATCACACCCAATGCCACCACAAAGCAAAAGACGCATCGCATGAAGTAAGAAGACTACACAATGAAACATGAGTTGTAATTGAAATGCAAAAGAATAATGCCAATGTATACCCTCACTTAAAATAAATTGTTAAACACCATGTTGTGAGAAATTATTTAAAGTAGAAAATGATAAATGCTAAAAATGAAGAGGACATGAGAGCTTATTTGGAAATCCCTATGCCGAGTCATATGTTTCCAAATGAATCTACGTCATGAAAATGGGTTGCCCCCAAAATGAAATCCCAAAAATCACATAAGGGGTCCACAGATTTGGGGTCAATATGTCTTTGGTACAATGTTGATAGAGAGCTCAAAAGCATCATCATTCCCCAAATACTCATGGAATAGGAAGAATGACACAAAGAGAGTGAAAATAAAGAAAAATATTTTGGGTCAACATGGAAGAGACCTAAATGTCTCAACGCCTTGCATCATCCCCAAAAGAAAAGAAAAAGACAAATAAAAGATAAAGGAAAATATTTCATGCCATAGAGAAGAATGTAGATACATATAGAGGAATGTCACAAAAGAGATAAGTACATCAAACAGAAGAGTACGGGGGATCACATAAAAGAAACATGCAAAAGAAAATAAAGAAAAGACTAGTAAGGCACATGTGAGTCAACCTATTAGTAGGTCATTTGCATCCCAATCTTTTTCATCGTATATAGAAGGCGTACAACTAGCCAAAGCAATAATAGCAAGTGTCAAACTAGGGTCATCACCAAGTTCAACACTCTTCCTAGGAGAATTATCATTTAAGCTCATAGAAGAGGAGAATAATGTATTCAATTCATTATGCATTTCTTTGTCAATTTTAGCAACCTCATCATCATTATCTAAGTTAATCACAACTGGAGGTCGAATAATAATGTCCAAGGAAGGATTTAGCTCTTGTTGTGGTTACGATATAGGATCTTTTTGTTGCGAAAAGGAAGGAGACTCATCGTGTATTGCTTCAATCAAGTTTGGATGTTGATTTTCTTTGTTTTTTTCATCGTTTAACCTTCGAGCAAGAGCATGAAATCTATGCCTACACTCTCTATAATTTATATTTCTTTTAGTATGATTTTCAAGTATTTTTTGTGTAGGAGTGGGTTTATCAACCATAGGTTTCTTTTCTTCCCTAAGGGGAGGAATGGAAGGAACCATGGGAGGTTGTTCAACCACTTTCTCTTTAGATTTGTAGACTTTTTTTTATCTTAGGAGGCGTTATGAGATTGTTTTGGTTGTATCTTGGTCTTTTGTAGGAGATAGGAAAAGTATTTGTTTTAGGTTGGTCTTGATTACTTTGAATTTCTTTAGGTTCAATCATGGTTTCATTAAGGATAGGTGGCTCAATCGTGGGTTGAGGCATGTTTCTAAGGGATATTTTTTCTATGCTAATGTTTGCCTTAAAATTTTGATAGGATTTGAAAAATAAGTCCTCGCAAGGTTTAATAGGTTCAATACGTTCAGGCCAAAATAAATCTAATGAAAAATTCTCACGGGAAGACACAAGATTAAAGCCACTATGGTGCATAGTAAGGATTTCTTTGTCAAAGGAAAAATTTAAACATTTATACATGACCAATGGGATGAAGTCCATGGAGAATAGCCATGGATAACCAAGCTTCACATGGAATTGATCCAACGATAGGATGATGGAGAATGAGACATCTAATTGTTTCGGTCTGATTTTTAAAGGAAGGGTGATTGATCCCATCGTTGGGAAAGCAAAAACATTATGCATTTTTATCCATGCTTTCAGTTTATCATATGTTTCTTGATAGAGTTCATGCACAAGTAAGAATTCATCAATGATCACATTTTCTCCATAGACAGGATCAATTAATATCCCATTAGTGGGCTTGTCATTGATTCGGTCGGTTATGTAAAGAGGACTATTAGGTGCATTTCTAATTATATATTTAGATGAGAAAGCAATGTAAAGAGGCTTTTTAGTTCAGCCCTTATGAGGTTGTTTTTTTATCAATGAAATCAAACCATCCATAGGATAATTATGTTCATTAGTATACATAGGACATTGTTCAATAGTATCCATGCCATCATCATCCATGTCAACATTCATCACATCATTCTTTTTGTTTTCACTAGCTTTGAAAAATGAAATATTATGATTTGGCATAGGGTTGGTAAAGATTTGTAGGTTTTGGTTAGGAGGGGAAATATACTTATTTCCTTGATCATTAACCTCCAATTTGAATTCGATTAGATTCAATGTGTTCTTACACAAGATGTTTAAGACACTTACAATGTTTTGTATCTTGTCCAATTTTTTAGTGAAAATGACAATAGGAATTCGATCTAAAATTTGGATGTAAAGGCTTATTAGGATTATGAGCTTTAATGGAAGGAGAGGTGGTCATTTTCTACTCTAGAAGTTATAACATTTTGTTATGGAGGGTATCGGGTAAGGGAGTAAATTGCCTAGCTAGATCCCCAAATGTAAAAGGAGTTGTCTTCTTTATAGCGACCACTTGGGTTCAAAATGTTGAGTTGGTTGAGGGGGATTTAGTTGAAGAAAACCTTTATTATATTTCCTAAAAGGTTGATAATTTTTTTGATTTGTGGATTCATACTTTTCAGGACGGCTAGAGGTGGGTTTTGTTTCACGACTACTAACCAAGTTTTGATAATCATGAAGGGAAGCACACAAGTGTACAAAGGAAGGAAAATTCATCATGCAAAATTTATCTTGTATCTTACTTTGTAATTTTTCAATGAACATCCATTGAAGGTGAGGATCAAGAATCTTTACATCGATTTGGGAATAAAGCATTTGATAGTGTGAAATAAAGTTAGTAACCTTTTCATCATCTTTTTACTTACATCTCATCAAATCACTGATGGTCATCTTAAGAGTCATGTGAACTTGGAAATGGTTTATAAATGCCTCAACAAGTTCATTGAATGAATGAATTGAGTTGTTCGGTACTAAGGAAAACCATTCTAAGGTGGTATCTTTCAAGGACCTAGGGAAAATCTTAGCTAAGAGCTTATCCTCCAGGACAAAATCACTACATAAGTCAGTGTAAGAAGAAACATGGTTAGAAGGGTCTACTCTTCCTCCATATTTCTCAAATCTAGGAATCTCTATATGTGTGCGAGGAAGAAGTGAATGGAATGCTTATAGGAGGTAAAGTGGTAGGAGATATGACGTGAAATGCCACAAAGGTACAAGGATTGTTAGCAGAAATACCCAAGGTAGGAATGACATTACTAGTAGGTTGCATCATTGTTGTAACTTGAGGGTTGGTATAGGTATGAATAGAGGCAATGGTTGTGGGAGGAGGAATGTGATTTTCTCCTTGAATTTGTACATTGTTTCAAGGTAGAGCACAACTAGTTGTTGAGGTAAGATGTTTTCCAAAAATATAAGCTAGGTTGTGCACAAGTTCTACTCCTTCACTTTCAATCATGCAGTGTATGTTATCTATGGTAGGAATAGCAGTGTTGGAAATTTTTTCAATACTTTCTTGATGTTGTTGGTTTGCTAAGTCTTCATGGATTTGGATTATGCTCTCTTGAGGAATACTAGAAACCATTGTTTCAACACTTGTTATACTACTTGAAGGTAAAGAGTTGTTAAAGGGTATGGTCCATACCTAGTGAACTAGTGTCAACACTATGAGTGAAAGAGATAGATAACCCAAGATCCACAATGAGTGTGCTATCGCGGGATGACATGAGTCTCAAACTACATCTCACTATAGTATTAGAAATAGGACACCAAGTTGTAAAGCTCATGCAAGGGACAAACAATGAATGCAATGAACAAAAAATAAATGATATTCTTTCATTTCTATTTGAATAAAATTAAGCTAGATGCAATGAAATGAATGAAATAGAAACTCAGTAAATTGAAACAAAAATCTAACAGCAACAAACAGAAGCACAAAAACATTTTTAATATTGTAAAATACAAATTCAGATCTAACACAAGACTAAATCACCCAAAGGGGTGTATGAGTCCTAGTTAGGGTTTTTCAAGGGTTCAAATGTTGAAAAACACTCAACACAGGATTCCCATAAATCAGGTAAAACAACTTGTTCCAGGACTAAATTTCCAAGAGGAGCGAATGAACCTCAAATGAGGGTTTTGACATTAAATTCAGCAAATTATGAGTGAATATTAAGGTTTATAGTTGTATGTAGTCTAGACTATGTGTAATTACATATTTCAAATGAAATTCAATGATGCAAGATGAAAAATGCAACCTATATGCATTTTCACTAATGCAAGATTTAGAAGCCCTAAATTAAAATTAACTAATGCAAGACCTAATGAAAAGTTAATGTAAGCTAGATCTAGGACTATGATGCACTCAAAATAATAAATAAAGTGTCCAAAGGATAGGTTCACCAAAATGAAACAAATAAATGGTTGGTGCTTAATCTTTTAGGGAGATGAAACACCAAACAAGGGGAAATGGGTATCTTCCTCTCCTATTTCCTATAGTTCATTCAAGGAAACCCTAGAGATCTCAATCTAAGGATGGAAATAGGGAAAGATATCAACAATAGGGTGTCCTAGGGGTGTGATTAAAGGCAAAAAAGAGGGTTCACCACTAAGAAAAGGATTAGAAAGATAATAAATGTAAATGATATGCAATTCTAGCTATGTAACCTAGGATATGAAACCAAAATCAGAATAATGAACTAAGACTGAATAGAGGAGCAATTGGAAAACTAGAGATACTTGAAACAGGGTCCTTAATCCTAAAATTATGACTTCTAAAGCACACTAGGACTCATACGCCAGTTGGGGAAATTTAGCCCTAGTTTAGGGTTTCAGGCCGAAATCAAAATCTAAAATTGGTAAAGCAAGATCTATAGAAAATGTCTAAAAACTAATATATTGGGACTCATACACGACAAGTAGTGATTTAGTCCCAGTATTAGGATTGATCTAAAAATCTGATATCCTCTAGTGATCTTTTGTAGCTTCTCTCCCTTCTGATCTCTGAGTTTGAAACTCTGAATTTTGACCTGTAGGTGACTTTTTGTGATCTTGCAAGAAAGATGACAACTTTGACAACTTTGCAACTTTGACAACTTTCTGAGCCAATCTTTCTCTTCAATGGATCTTCAACCTAAATCTGCAAATCACACATCAAAGAGAGGGAAAAATGTTGTTTTGTTAGTGGATAGGGGTTTTCCTTGGTCAAACCTAATTTTGGTAATCAAACCTTGAAATGAAATAAAATAAAATGAAGGAATGATGAATTAAAAAATAAGCTATGTTGCAACTCACCAAACCCTTGAAACAAGGGTTGCAATCTTGTATGAAATGGATAGCATGAATGTAGACCTTGACTCTTGATTGAATGATATGGATCTTGACTTGAATGCTTGCTTGAATCATAACAACCTACATCACAAATGTTAGCTCAAAAACAAACATGATGCATGGTGACTTTGACATGATGCTTGAATCTTGAAGATAGCTCCAAAATGCTTGATAATCATCTCTTGAATGCTCTTGTATTTCTATAATGCTTGAATTCTTAGATCACATTTGTTCGTGAAAATTGCTAGGTGAAATTATGTGAAATAACCTTGTATTTATACTTGTTTATGCCAAATTTCTTGAAATTACAACACTACAAGCCGGCATCAAATCTAGGAGAATAAAATTCCGCAAAGAATTTGAATTTAAAATAGGTCCAAGCTAAGGGGGACTCATATGCCCATTGGGTGTGGAGTTGATAACTTGAGACATAAATTTCAAAAAATGTTAAATTCTACAAAAATTCAGAAGTTAGACCCTGAAACTAGGTTGGGATTGCATCGCGCTACAAAGGTGGTATTATGACTCAGAATCACTAAATGCGGGCTGCTTTCAATCTCAAATTCATTAAATTCATGATTGATGCATTAGATATGTCGGGGGATTATCCTAGGAAAGATGCATTAAATAAGGCTTGTCGATGCAAAATAGGACCAAATAAGGCATAAAGAAGCCCAATTTTAGCATGGAGGACCCAAAAAAGTGTGAAAATGTAAAGGAATACATTTTCCTACACTGCATTTTTCAAAAAAATAGTAGCTTGGCTGATTTAACAGAGCACTAAAATTCTTGCTCTTGTTAAAAAATATAAAATTTGTTGAATACTCGGACTTTGTTTTCGAAAGAAAAAAAATTGAAATACTTAGAGCAAATTTTTCGTATCCTGACTTGATGCATACCATATGTTGAATGATGGCACCTCAAATATGAGTTTCATTTCCCTTAATTGCATAGAGTTTTATTTGTTGTCTTTGTGTCGCCAATTCCATATCTCTCTTCCATAGAGTGGAGGGTTCAAGTTCTTCTTGAATTGGCATGTCTTCTTTTATGGTTTTTGATTTCCTACTTTCATGAAGTTTCCTCATTCCTTCTCTTTTATTTTACATTCTTATCTTCATGGTTATTTGGCATTCTAGTCTTTGGTTGTTTCCTTGTCATGATGGAGAATTCAATATATATCATGAAAAAGACATAAATATTAGTCGATCCCATCATGGTAGTAAAGAGTAAAACAATCTCATACACAAATATGAAAATTAGGAGGTACTATCTCCTACACTACCAATAGGTGAAGGATATAAGTAACAATCTTGAAAGTAAGTACAATGCATTTTACATTTCCACATATTTATCTTTGTCATGACCATTATACATAACATCAAATTTATGTTCTATTCTATCTATAGTTTTAATATATGCATCCAAGGAAGCAACAAGGATGGTGGTAGTAGGAACATGAGACATAAAATTTTAGGTAAAGATAGGTTGATAAGAGAGAGGATAATAAGGCATGATCATGGTTGCAGGTGTGGGATGCAGTTTAGAATAAGGTAGGAAATAAGGTGTAGAATGAATTATGGAAGAAGGTATAAAATGAGTTAATGATTCTAAGGGGTGGAGTAAGGAATAAAGAAAGGGATGGTAATAATGGATGTAGGAATAACACTAAAAGGTTGAGATGGTAGAGGAGACACTAGGAATGTGGAGTATTCATGGAACTAGTAGGGATGGTATGGAAAGGTAGGTGAAATGTTAGTGAGATGAGAGGGAGGAATGGATGCATAAACTGGAAAGGTATTTATATAAAGTTATGCCAATTCATACATGATAGCTCACTAGATGATAAATGCATGAGGTTTCTTGATGATAATGAGTAGCATGAGGTCATGTGTGATGGAACATGATTACATAATGTGTGAAGTTATGATAAGTTAAAAATTGTAGGTCCTTATGTAATAATATAAAGGTATGTAACATTAAAGGTAACTAGATTGTAAATGTATATCACTATGAGTTTCCCACTAATAGTATTGATTATCCAAGGGAACTCTTGCAACAAAAAACCCATAATTCCAAGCCACCATATGAGAAAAGTATCCCATGAAAATGTAGTAGTGGTGGAAGTCTAAAACGACTAACAACCAACAATCAAACAAGTGTTTGTATGATGTAATGGTACTACTAGATCGAAGAAAATTTCCATGTACAATATTTAGAAGAAAGAAAGGGAAAGGAATAAGATGAGAAAAATAAATGTTGTTATGATTCTGCAAATTTTGCTCTTGACTGTTCAATTGCACAATTCAAAATGATAGGATTGCTTCTCAAAGTTGCTAGGCTTGTTAAGTTGTTAAATGATGAAAAAGACTTGTATCATTCATGCTCCAAGTTTACTTGATCATAGTTTATGTTGCATATTTACCGACGCCTCATAAATGATATTGAATTTCTAAATGTTAAAATGGTAACACCAACATATTGAATTGGGGTAAAATTAGGTTGGATAGGGATGCTAGAACCTTAGTCCAGACCCATTTTGGAGTCTTAAATATCGATAAATAAATATTAACTCTTTATTCCTAATTCAACTTCTAATTTTTCGAAGATTATTATAAAACAAAAAAATTAAATATACAATTAAATCCAAACAAAAAAAATGAACTAAATCTAATATGAAATTGTTAAGAATGACAATTTATGATGCTACAATTAATTTAATTTGAGGATGCTTTGAGATCCTTAATCTTCAAGAATGCTATTAATGTTTCACATTAGGGTTATCGACAAGAGCGTATCGACGGCTGACTTAAGGTTAATGTTAGCGGTCTGGGAAGAGTGCATGGTTGCCGGTTCCTCCCACTCTCCACTGTGAAGATCGGATCCCATTGGCTAGTTTTCTGGTTATTTATGTATGCAAACTAAGACATGCCACTGCTCATTCTGGTCGACATTAAAATATAAGAAAGTACCAACGATGCATATCGAATGGTATAAAACAAAACTTAATGGCCACAACAATCCGCGGAGAGGGGGTGATGACAGGCTTTCCCACTCACCGCTGCAAAGAGAGAAGGCCACTGGTCGAGTTTTCAGTCATTTTCCAGAGCAAAAACATTGCACATAAATAGGATGACCGTTATTAATAGCTAGACAAAGAAAAAACTCTTGAGCTTCGACCATGATCTTTGACAGTGAATTCAAAGGCCAAAGGCCACGACACAATATGCAACATAGACTTCGATGAGATTAGCTTAGAGTGTGAACGTCAGGTGACCTCGACATATCCCTATTTTCTACACAAGGAACTCATTATGCCTGTGGATACAAGGTCGAATAGAGACATGTAAACATCGGCTTTTCATAGCTAGGCCAATATATAGGCTGATTATTTAATGCTGGCATATGGAAAATTTATCGTCAGCAAATGGAAATTAATTCACCGTCAACAATACACCGCGCAAAAAATTAATTGCGTGAATTTTTGGTGGTTAATTTTCAAAGGCGATGAATTGTTGGTGGCAGTGAATTTTCCCGCGGTGAATTGTTGAAGGTGAATTTTCCATCGATGAATTGCTCGCAGTAATTTTTCCTAGAACCCCAGCATACACATGAGAGACCATAATGGATATACATAAGAGTTTGAGAAAAGAGGTTTCGCAGTTTTGATAGAGTGTAAGTCAAAAAGATTTGATGGGCCATAATGATAAAGAGAGTCCTCTAAGAATATTGTTACATGTGTCAAAATAGGTCTATACTGGGTTGATAAGAGCTCTCAAATCTGCAAATGTGAATAGGGAGACCACAAATTATATTCAATGATAAAATTTAGATTTATAAGTAAATATGAATAGAGTTAAATTTGATCTTGAATTTCATTAAAAAAAAGTAGATAATGAAAAGGTTCTTTTGAGGTTTGATCATGATTTTTGACAAGAAAAATATAGGTTAGAGGTCATAATAGTATATGCAACATAAATTATGATCAAGTAAACTTAGAGCATGAATGATAGGTAAGTTCAAAGCATCTTTGTTTTCAATATGAGAAGCTCATAATGATTGAGAATTGAAGATTGAATAGAGACCATATTCAAATATGGGTTTTTTTGATATTTATGTCTATATATGGATTAGATGTTTAAACATGTTAGCATACACATATACCTCAAAATTTCAACAAGATGATGAATATAATGAGAGACCATAATGCATATCAATAAGAGTTTGAAACATTGTTTTCAAGTATTGAAAGAGAATCTCATTGAAAAAAATTGATGGGTCATATAAAAAAACTCATAAATATCAAAACAAGTCTAAGCTAAGGTCAATAAGAGCCTTTAATCTAAACAAGGAAAAAATGAATCATAATCAATATCACAATTTAAACCTACAGGCATGGTATCAATAGACTAAAACTTTATTAGACTCATCAAAATTCAATGCCAAACATAGACAAAATATTATTCCCAATATAGAATCCCTTCATAAGCCTAAATAATCATGAGGTTCCTCAAATAACCAAACAAAGAAAACTTTACTTTAATCTCAAAATACATAAGTACTTCATAAACATGCTTACAAGAATAGAATTAGATCCCTATAAATTATTAAAATAAAATAAAGGTTTTATATTTCTAAGAAAACAAGGATGTGTTCTAGATGCTAGAACAAAATCAATAGATCTCTTATTATTGTAATCAACATCTATGAAAAAATATTTTAAATTGCATTTATTCCCCAAGTCTATTATATTCATTCTATTTGAGCCAACTGAGTGAATATGAACAATGATGAGTCATGTTTATAACCCTAATTCATTAAATAGCTTTGAGAAATCAAGTCCACTTGCAATAATTATGTATCAAACACAGAATCACCTTTTATCCTTACTTTCTTGATCTTGATAAGGAACAATTTGGCACTCTCTTCTCCTTAGTGTTGGAGCTCTCCTCTAATATATATGTGTTTCCTTCTACACAACATGTAATAAATCCCACCATTATAATAAGAGTTCCTACTAATTTATTGCTCTTTGTTTGAACATGAAGATAGTATTTGCATCTTTCCTTTTTATTCTCCATGATGTTGGTGTAGCATCAAAAATTATCACTTTGACAATTTCACACTATGTTTTGGGTAAAAGCATAAACATGTGTCACACTTTATAAAGAAATCAGCTAGCAGCATAAAAAATTCTAAACTTCGACCATATAAAAGTAGTCTTTATGTTTTGAATTTCAAAATGATGTAAACTAATGCAATGTAGAAGTATTGATAAATTTTATTCCTATAATTTTTCATATTTTAAAAAAAAAAAATGATTTTTTTTATCAATTTAAGAGTAGATTTCAATGGAATGTTGAAAAATTCAAAAAAAAGTGGCCTTCACTTGACATCAACAAACAAATAGAAAAAGGCTTCATTTTCTCCTAACATTTTTTCTCCAAATAGGTAACTTCAATATCTAGTGCATGGAAAAAAATTAAAATTTTGATGTATATTTGTCTTGTAATAGCATTTTAAAGTCAAACTTGTTAGAATTTGATAGTTTTCATTTGATGTCAACTATTATCTACTTTTTTAATCATTTTCAAAAAACAAATTATACCCTTTTGAAGAGGATTCTCTCCTCTATTGCACCATATATTTTTCAATTCTTTTTAATAAATGTTTTACTAATTTTTTAATTTCTAATTAGCCTCTTTTTTAACTTTAACAACATACTTGCATTATTTTAATAAAATAATATATTAAACCTAATCAAAATATTAAAAAAAAAACATATTTGGATTCCTCACTCTGAGCTCTACAAAAGGGTTTTTTTTTTTTTAAATCATTTTGATTGAAGAAATACTTAATTGAAGTTGAAAGTTTCAAAAAATTCTGAAAAAAACTGAGTTGGTTGCCAACTAGGATGCTACATAGACAGTTTCGGTAGAAAGGGTTTCAACCAAAACCCTTTCTACCAAAACCCCGCACATAAAATAAGCCAATTTCAAAGAAGCAAAGGGAAAAATTCAAATTATTTGGTTTGGGGTGAAAGGGTTTTGCCCGAAACTCTATGCCACGTATGGGCCACATTGTTTCAGTCGAAATTAGCTCGACCAAAACTTTTTAGGTTGGAATTATTTTGCTTAGAACTATTTATTTGGTCAAAAGTGTGACACAGCTTTGTGCTTTTACCCTTTTACTCCCCTTAAATTATTGAGCCTAATTGACTCCCTAATTTCCCAAATTATGCATTTTATGGCCTATTTTTTACAATTTCTGAGAAATTGCAAGTATTGAATAATTACATTTATTTAATGTTTTACACCCAACATCTAAAATCCTAGAAAATAGGGCCAGGACTGGGATGCCCTTGGGCATCCAAGTCCCCCTACAGGATCCAAATTTGAATATGTCAATTTTGGCATTTTAATATTTGAAATTTAAATTACAAAGGTCAGCTATTAGGATCTAATTTACATGAAATTGAATAAATGCATATAAATACCTAGTTATTGCATCATTTGAATGCTAACAAGAAAAATCTAGCATCAAGTGAACATTGAGAGCAAGTCAACATCAACATTTTAGAGCTATATTGTAGCAATTTAATATCCAAGCATCATGTCAAAGTGTATATGAGTTCATGTT
>VDFB02065375.1:0-14702 GCA_007258455.2 Sequoia sempervirens
AAATCATCATCCATAATCCTCCCACTACCTTCACTAGATGGGGAGAGTTGAGAAAATAATCTATAGACAAGGATATTTCTACATGGATTTATAAAGATGAAGAATAAGGATTCTAGATAATGAAGCAACAAGGATATGATGGACATAGTGGTCTTGGTTTGAACAAACATGGAATGATAGAACCCATACTGCCTCCTTGGTTACCAAAGAATATTAGGTTAGGGTATGTACCACCAAAAGTGAGTCCTCCTAGTACTAAATTTCCTTTGAGTGAGAACATTAATGCTTCAAATGAAATTGAGAAATCTAAGGAATACTATACTAAAACTGACTCTAATGAGTGGAAATGGGATCCCTACACATCGAGTAACTATGACCTAGTAGATATCTTCCAAGAGCTTGACCTGTCCTCTTCCCCAACCAATATAATGGACATCAATATCTAGATCGATTCATTTTGGGATCTTGATGATACCTCTATTTTCACCATATCCACTTATTCATTGACCCCTGATGACACCAATGATGGCTTACCCCTCATTTACCCATAGCTAATAGATTGGAATCAATAAGGACCATCGAGTTTAGACACATTTGAGAATGGCAAAGTAACCGCTGAGTTCATGGGACTTCAAGAAGGGATACCAAGTGGGGATCATAAAGGTGGTTTCATCATAGAGCTTGAAAATGTAGCATATTTTGGAGAGTCTACTCCTTCCTCTAGTCGTAAAAGTGAGGAAAATAAAAAATAAAAAGAATAGGTCTCTAGGTGAAAATCGAAAGGCACCTTTAGACCAAGAAAAAGTAAAAAATAAAGGACGTATCTAAAGGTAAAAACATCTCTAAGGTACCTAATGATGGAAATATGTGCCTCAAACTACATGGTGCTGAAACCCCCATGAGCCAAGTCGATGTGACAGCTTCCAATGTCCGGCCGCATAAGCAAAGGTGTATCATTATGTTTTGGTGTCACCTGGACCTTTGCAAAGTATTTCCGAAGGTTCACTTTGGTCTATCATCGCGGACAAGGAGTGTTTGTTATGATCTCATAGCTTTGGGAGACCTCGTCGAAAAGGCCATTCAATCGCATCGGGGAGACTCTGGCTAATTCATGATCTCACGTAACACAAGAGCTCTAAGAAAGCCGCCTTGAAATGAAAAGCTAATGTCTCTACCGATAGGAATAATGTTGGTATCTTCACCGTGAATATATGGTTCGCGAGAAGTCCTAACGAATGCTGAAAAGTCTTGTCGGACGTGAGACACATCCAAACATTCTTCTGTAATTAAAGCAATCGGAGAAACTCTTTAATGATGGTGACGTTCGCCAATAGTCGGCGGCTATTGGGTAACTCTTGGTCCCGATAAGACATCATAGTGAAATGTTGAAGGTCTCACTCACCGTGAACATCTTATGGGATCTTCTTGGTGATAACTCTTTGGTGACAGATGAAGCTTTTGGGGTAAGTCATAGAGCTCGGTGAGAAGTCTTAGCGAGAGCTACATGTCTCACTGACATTGTTTTATGTTGGAGTCTTCGGAGTAACATATGGA
Organism: Sequoia sempervirens; assembly: GCA_007258455.2. Classification (NCBI taxonomy): domain Eukaryota; kingdom Viridiplantae; phylum Streptophyta; class Pinopsida; order Cupressales; family Cupressaceae; genus Sequoia; species Sequoia sempervirens. Next base: position 1,555 of record VDFB02065375.1, read on the forward strand.
GATCAGTATGTTCTCTCAGCAAAGGGCAATGTCTTGGCGATAGGTGAACACTTCAGGGTAACCTTTATGTCTCAAAGAAACCTCTTGGCAATATTGATATGTCTTGCCGACTATTTTTTGGAGCTTGATATGACTTGTGTTTTCGGTATACCTTTGGTGACTCGCTATGATCTCCTGGCGAATGTGATAGGTCTGGGTGACTGCTTGGTGACTCGGTGTAACTCATGAGGCTCGATAGAACATCTTAGCAATAACAAAGACTCTTGGCAACATCGATATGAAGTCTATGTGGCATTGGCGAGACACTGATAGTGTCTCACCGAGATGCCAGTACATTGTGAATTCTATTGACCAAATAAGACCATCCTATGTGGAGTCTCGTGGATGAATAGGAGCTGAATGGGAATAGTTGGAAGACAGTCAGTTGTGACAATTCTGTGAGGAAGTTCTACAGACAGAGTTCGACATGGATATACTCTGAGATTGTTGATGGTGATCAATTGGTTGATTCAACAGATTGTTGCGTGATTGAAGTAGTGGAAGAATTCTATTCGGTGGATCAGAATTGTGAAGGTTCCTATGCACTTTGTAAATGGTGAATGCTACTATAAACAGACACCAAAAAAGATAAGTCTATAAATTGTATACATCAATTACTATAATACAAAGTGATTTCTCTTGGTGTGGTGGTTTTTCCATAAGGGTTTTCCCACGTATTCATATCCGGTGTTCTTGTGCATTGTCAAACTCTATTTCTCAGAATCGCTTCTTAGTGCATCTTAACTCTGACTGAATTGTAAAAATTTAAAAGTACATTCATATTCTTTCCCCGAGGTATTGACGCTAGGAGAATTGTTTCCGTGATCTAATTTTCCTTACACCTATGGATGGAGGGTTGATATTTCCCATAGATTGAGATAGATTACCATTGCTTGTGGAAGAATCAAAAGAGGTAAATCTTAGAACAAAGGATAATCTATAATCATTCACCTTGCAACATCTTTGACCATTGAAGAAAAACTAGAGTTCACTAAATTCTTTTCAAAGAGACAAATCAATTTTGTATGGAAATATGCTGATATGCCTAGGTTGGACCCTAAACTTGTTCTACATCATTTACCACTGATCCCAAATGCTAAACTAGTCAAGCAGAAATTGAGGAAAATGCACCCACAAATTACACTCCTAGTGAAGGTTGAATTGAAGAAAAATTTTGATGTTGGTTTCATTCATCACATAGACTATGCAGAATGGATATCAAATATTATTCCTATCAGCAAACCAACTAGTGGAATTAGAGTATGCATATATTTTAGAGATCTAAACAAATCTTATCCTAAAGATGATTTCTCATTGCCTAATATTGACATCATAGATCTCACAACGGGATATGAGATGTTATTGCCTATGGACAGTGTCTCAAGATATAATCAGGTCATAATCACCCCCGAGGATCAACATAAAACAACTTTCACCTATGCTTGGGGTACCTTTTTTGTAATTTTATGCCATTTGGTCTCAAGAATGCCAGAGCAACATATCAGAGAGCTATGATCACCATTTTTCATGACTACATGCATATGCTTATGGAAGATTATGTTGATGATTTACAAGAAAAATCCTTAGCAAGAAATGGTCATCTAGCAGTACTAGGCAAGATTTTCAAAAGGATGGAAGAGTATAAGGTTAGGCTAAACCTGAAGAAGTGTATTTTTGAGGTCCAATCAGGAAAAATTCTAGGATATATTATCTCTCATAGAGGAATTGAAGTTGATCCCACAAAAGTGAAAGCAATCATGGATATGCCTCTACCAACAAACATAAGTCAATTGCAAATTCTATAAGGAAGGTTGCAGTCTATCTAAAGGTTCATTCCTCAATTAGGAGATAAGTGTCATCCATTTCAATATTTGTTATGAAAAAGAGCCCTTCATATGGACTGAATGTTGTCAAGAGGCATTTCAACAAATAAAGGATTATCTATTGTCTCCTCTAGTAATCATGTCTTCCACTGATGGTAGACACCTAATTGTAGACACATAAAAATGTACTAAACCTACAAATCACATTTTTCTTTGTCAAACATCCTCATCACATAATTAAAATATTTGATTATGTCCTATTGTCCAATTTCAACTATTAATTAAATAATTCTTAATTATTTAATTAATTCATATCTTTTAGTCCTCCTGACTATTTAAATAAATAAATTACATTTATTTTATTTAAATACATCGCTAATTTCTTATGTCCCTCTATAATTAAATAAATTCTTAAATTTATTTAATTATTATTTGTCCATTATTTCCTCCTGATTATTTAAATAAATAAATTTTATTTATTTATTTAAGTACGTCATTAATTCCTTGCCTTCTTATAATTAAATAAATTCCTATGATTTATTTAATTATTGTCCACCTTGTCCATTTTCTCCGTAATTAAATAATTATCATTAATTATTTAATTATCATATTGACTTTTCTTCTAAATTTAAATAAAGCCACGACAAAATTGTCCACTTTCTATTTCCCCACCAAGTAAATAATTAAAAATCATTATTTACTATCACATAACCCCACCAATTTTGAATTAAATTAATTTTTAATTCAAAAGGTCAACTTATCCTTTAAAATCAAATAATTTTAAGTTATTATTTGATTCTCCAACATCCTCTTTTTTTCATGCCCAATATATTCTTGTCACATGCATTCTGCAATTAGATTTGGCCAATCCCATTTAAAGGGAGCAGTTGTTTTCGATTTGATTGTGTTCTGTTTTTTCATCAATATTCTTGATCACACTCTATCATGATGATGGATCATAGAGTGTGATCCAAATGCTGATGAAAATTTGGAACACAATCAACCAGAAGCAACAAACATGCATTCTTGTCCATTGGATTTGAATTTTCTAAAATAAAATCATAGCCCTTCATTTCCAAATTTTACTCCTAATATTTCCCTAACCCTAATTGATGGTTGTCACATTTTACCTTTAGCCTTTGATCTTAGGGCTTTTATCAAACTTTCAATCCTAGCCATTCATCTAAAAATTTATTTTTTATAAAAGGCAATGTCAACCTCATTTGGGGACTTTGATCATCTCCTAACTTCATCACTTCTTCATACTTCATGCTTCAAAATTTAGGCTTCCATACTTCTTCTACTTCTTCTTGCTTGTAGAAATCTGAGTATACTTGCATTTTAGATCAAATCCTTCAATATTTGCTTAGGTCTTGTCATAGTCATAGTTTCTCATCAAAAATTTGAGGGAAAAAATAATATTGCAGCAAATGGAGAAGGTGCAATGAAGGTCAATCATGGAGGGCTTGAAAACTTTTGGTGAAATATTTCCTTTCTTTTATGCATTTTTACTCCTTTGTGCTTCATTTTTTAGCTAGGGTTTTGTTTATGCATTTGTTTTCATGCTAGTGTAGATTTTTACCTTAGTTACACTAATATTATACATATCAACAACGACATCCACACTAGGGGAATTGTTATCATAGAATGACAATGATGGAAAGGAATGAGAAATCTATTATATTAGTAGCACTCTTGTAGGCTATGAGCTTAATTATAGCCCCATTGAATGAGCATGCCTTATAGTTGTTTTTTCCGCACAAAAGCTTAGACACTATATGTTGAACCATTCAACAAAATTGATAGCTAAGATTGATCCTTTGAATTATTTATTGAGCAAAGAAACTTTATTCGTTAAACTAGAAAAGTGGGTCATGATCTTAGTGAATATGATACTTAGAATATATGTTGTCGTAAAGCAATAAAAGGACAAGTGATAGTTGATCAACTCACAAATGCACCAATGACAACAAAACATCCTCTAGTATCGATTTTCTTGAGTAAGATCCATCTTTTACAATAGAAACCCACAACATGGAAATTGTACTTTGATGGGTCTTACAAATCATGGTTTAGGATTTGGTATTATTTTATCACACCTCAAGGGAAATCACTACCTAGGTCATATAGAATAGCATTCATGTGCACGAATAACATGGTTGAGTATGAAGAATTGTTGACAAGACTCTGAATGGCTATAAAATGGAAAATCAAGGATCTCCAAGTTTGTGGTGACTCCCAGTTGGTTATCCATCAAGTTAATGATGACTATGATACAAAAGATGAGAAGCTTACCCCCTACAAGCGCATGGTTGATAGTTTTAAACTATACTTCAATGTTATCACCTTTGAGAAAATCCTAAGGATCTAGAACAAAGTAGTTGATGTAATGGAAAGCATTAGATCTCTCTTGGATATTCCTAACAATGCCTTGCAGTATGAGTTCTTGGTGGAACAATTGTTGATCCCTACGTTTGATGTCCCCAAATCTAAACTCATGTGTGAACTTGTTGGTCTTGAATATCCTTGGTAAAAATACTTTTACAATTACCTACATGACCAAATTATCCCTCCTGACTTGTCCACTAACCAACACAATACCTTTATTCAACAATCATCCAAATATGTCATCATCGATGATACCCTTTATTGCCATATCCTAGATAACACCCTCTTAAGATGTCTTGACTCAAATGAAGCACAAATGGCCTTATAAGAGGTAAACAATAGTATATGGAATGTGATACCTACTACTTTATGAAGAAATATCACCAATTTCAAATACATGGAGATCTTGTACACACACCTACTTAGGAACTTCATCCACTTATATCACCATGGCCATTCTCTCAATGGGGACTCAACCTCATGGGAAAGATTCACCCTAAAGCTTATAATGGTCATAAATTTATCTGTGTTGCAACTGAGTACTTTACTAAACGGATCGAAGTCATTCCAATGACCTATATCATTGATAAGAAAATATCCAAGTTCATCCTTAACTGCATCATATGTCGGTATGGTGTTCCCTAATCAATCATCATGAATAATGGTTGTATCTTAAAAAAATTAGGATTTCTATGAATTATGTGAGAGATTCCATATCCAACATCATTTTTCCACTCCATACTACCCCCAAGGCAATATTCAAGCTGAGGCATCTAATAAGACTATCCTAAAAAATCTTAAAGAAGATTGTTGATAACACTGGTCGTGACTAGCACATCCAACTCAATCCTACATTATGGACTATCATACTAGCATTTTCAATCCCACAAGAGCCAATCCATATCACCTTATCTTTGGATCCGAAGCCATTCTTCCCATTGAGGTCAAGTTACCATCCTTGAAAGTATCTATGCAATAGTTCATTGATGAAGAAGAATACTCTATATCCCATTTGCATGAGCTAGATCTATTGGATGAGAAGTGACAGAATGCCTTAGTACATTTGTAGATGTATCTAAACCATCTTCATTGTAGCTACAATAAGAAATTTTGAGTCATACATTTTGACATTGATGACTTAGTCTTGAAAGAGAATCCTAAGAATCAGATGGAATGAGAAAAACCTGGAAAGTTTGAGCTTAGTTGGTTGGGTCCTTATATCATAACAACATATGGATTTGGTGCTTATCATTTTTCTACTCTAAAAGGTGAACCATTAACTAAGACTATCAATAGCATGCATCTTCATAAGTACTATGCCTATATTTTAGAGGATCCCATCAAAAGTCAAAAAATAAAAAATCAAAATCAAAAAGTCAAAAACTTCATCACCCTGATGAAAACTAGGAAAACAGGCATCTTGGTGACACCAAAAAAATGAAAAATAGAAAGAAAAAAAATTAAAGAGGAATAATTTGTCCAATAGTGAAAACCACTTCGATGGTGCTTTGGATAAGTACCATGGTGAAAACCTGGCAAACAAGTGCCATGTGTAGTCAATATTTGTTGTATCATCTACTTTCATTCTATTTGGTTTCTCACTTTCAATCATCCTTCCTACATATCATTCATCCATAATAAAAAAAATTTCATCCTTCTCATGGCCTGAGAACCATTGACATTTAACGTCCTTCATCTTTCATATCCATCCATAATAAATTGGCATCCATCAAACTCCTTGCCCATAATAATTTGGTCATATACCTAACTAGGGGAAATTCCTTGACTTACGTCTTTATGGGATCCTAGACATGGTATTAGCTTTAAAATCCAAAAACATCAAAATCCAAAAAAAACAAAAAACATCAAAATCCAAAAAAAAATAGACTACATCATAATCCAAAAAGATCAGAAAACATAAAAAATCTCCAAAAATAGAGACAGAGTTGGTGTCAATCCCAGTGGTTGAACTATGATTTCTCTTCACATTTTACATAGGCAAGGACATCATTGATGAACCCCCTATTGAAAGGTGCAAGACAATTGAGGGGGGGTGAATCAGTTGTCACCAAACTCAATCACAAATCTCAAACACTTATCAACTTCACATCCACTTTATTATATTATTAAGTATGAACATGAAATGCAAATAACAAAAAGCAATATCAACACAAGAGACACTAGATTTACATGGAAAACCCAATAATGGAAAAATCATGATGAGGATTAACTCACAATATAAAGTAATTCCAAAACCAATTTCAAAGAGGCTCACTACCAAAGGGCTTGCTGCCCAAGAAGGACTCACTGTCCAGATACAAGGCTCACTTCCTAGAGATAGGACTCACTATCCAAAAGGGAGGCTCACTACCTATAGATACAAAAGATAACAAAAAAATCCACCACAACAAATTACACACATCTGTAGCCTTGATTAGAAGATTGCAAAAATCATTAGCTCACTACTTTCAGGAATCTAACACATTAAAGTATTGTTGCCTCAATTCACTTTCACACACTCTTGCTTCTCACACTTGTTACATTCTTGATACATCAATCCATAACATCTCAACTTGTATATATACCATCTTCAACCTTAGAAAATGTCTCCAACATTGGCTGCACACGCTTCATTTTACAAATTCCAATTAGGTCGGCAACTCAACATTCCCGTGGTGGAAGAGAATGAGAGAAGACCAAACCAAAACTTAACCAAGACCCAAAGAAACATCTCAAATCAATCACATGCTTCCTCAATTGATACTTATCCTTCACATGACATGTAGACACTAGGTCAACCAAACCTAATGAAAACACAAGTGAACTTTGAAGTACACGCTTCCACAACAAGAAGATAACGTGCGAACCACATAAAAAGCTTTACCATACACTAGAACACATCTTGGATGCCATTAGATTCATCCACATCAACTGCAACAATCCTCATACTCAGAACACTCCCATCGATCCATCTAGACTGCACAAACACACACAAGAACTTTGAAACTCATCTTTCGGAGCACCAAACCATGAACACCTTTGTCAGAACACAAATACCATTATTAAAAACCTTCTAGAAAATCCACAACACCTAAAACAAACCAGCAGAGGACTGCAAAGCAGATACATTTCTCCCAATCCATAGACAAACAGCTCTGCCAAATCAATTCACTCATTGGTGAACACAACTCTCACTCTTCATCAAACTAGAAGCTATAATCCAAGATATATCACCCAATGATTCCCATAAACAACACTTCATATCTACACAAGCATAGGATCAACACATAAAAAATGTGGAGCACAAACTAGAGCACATTTTGAACACACACACAACTTTGTCTTTACTATTTCTCAAAATCACTTGACAACTCATCATGTCAGCATACCTACAACACTATAAAGATAGCTCCATGTACTCACAAAATCTCTATAGCATCTCAACTATACATGCACAACCTACAATCACTTATTTCCTTTCTCTACAACAACCTATACTGTGTTGACATCAATGACAACATTAATGACAACACCACCATACTCATTCATACTTGCAACAATCTCCCCCTTTATCATTGATGGAAACACATGATGTGAAAAAACCATCAAAGATAACATCCATTCCATTCCTGCACTCTCCTTTATTTTTTATGATTAGAAAACCTACTCAACTTTTTCTGCACTCTCTTTTCCTTGCACCCATTTCATACTGTAAGAATGATACTTTCCTACTCTCATGGAGTAGACCCTAATCATTAGTCCAGACAAATGAAGAATCTTAGATCCATTGGATTGATGCACCTCCATGTGCACCTAGTTCAAGGAAGGAGGGGAAGTAACCCCCAACTTCTCCCTGGGATACTCAAAAGTATCCTTTGGAAGGGCCTTAGTAAATATATCTACAATTTTATCCTTTGTACCTAGCACATACTCCAACCTGACTTCATTCTCTAATACCTTTTCCCTCAAGAAATGATATATGATAGATATGTGTTTTGTCCTTGAATGCATTACTGTATTCTTTGAAATGTTTATAGCACTTGTATTATCACATAAGATAGGATAGGCTCATCACATATCACTCCTATATCCTTCAAATTTTTCTTCATCCATAACACCTATGTAGCAAGATGCTACCGCAATATACTCAGCCATGAAACCAATCTTCCTCCAATAAAGAATGCACCACCACTTGCACTCTTCTAGTCATCTACACAATTAGCCCAATCTGCATTAGTGAAAGCACTTAAAGTGAAATCAATATCCTTAGGATACCACAAGCCATAATTTGGAGTGCCTTTTAGATATCTAAATATCCTCTTCACAGCTATAACATGTGCTTCCTTAGGTTCTTCTTGAAATCTAGCAACCAAACATATTGCATGCATGATATCTGGTCTAGTAGCAGTAAGATATAACATTCCACCAATCATAGATATGTACATGCTCTGATCAACTTTAGGAGATTCATCATTCTTACTCAGTTTGCATCTGGTCACCATAGGAGTACAGACGGATTTGGAGTCATCCATTCCAAACTTTTTCAACAATTATTTGAGATTCTTTGATTGTGAAATGAATATGCCCTTATCAGTTTGATTCACTTGAAGTCCTAGAAAGAAATTCAACTCACCAATCATAGACATTTCAAACTCTTTTTGCATCTCTTCTTCAAATATTTTGCACATACCTTCATTTCCCCCAAAGATGATATCATCAACATACACAACCACTATCAACATTTTGTTTCCTTTAACCTTGAAATAAAGATTACTATCTATGGAGCCTTTGTTGAATCTTTCATGGGTCAAATATCTATCCAATCTTGCATACCATGCCCTAGGAGCCTGTTTGAATCCATACAATTCCTTTTTCAACTTGCAGACCATGTCCATTTTATCTAATAACTAAAATAACTCCAATTGTTCCATGTACACTTATTCTTCTAGTTCTCCATTCAGGAATGCATACTTAACATCCATCTAATATACCTTAAAATCTGTGTGGGCAGAAAATGCTAAGAACATCTGAATAGCCTCCATTCTTGCCACCAGGGAAAATTTCTCCTCAAAGTCTATCCCTTCAACCTGTGAATAACCTTTGCACACAAGTCTTGCTTTGTTTCTCACTACTTTACCATTCTCATTCAACTTATTCTTGAACACCCACTTAGCACCAATTATGTTCTTGTTTACAGGTCTAGGAACCAATTCTCATGTTTGATTCTTCTCTATCTGCTGCAATTCCTCTTTCATTGCTCTAGCCCAATTCTCATCTTTGCATGCTTCACACATAGACTTAGGTTCTATCTTTGAAATTAAACATAGATTTACCTCAATTGCTACCACTTTGCTTCTTATCTTTACACCTTCACTTTTATCTCCAATTATCTGTTCTTCAGGATGATTCTTCTGCACATATTTATGAGTCTTAGGAGCAGGTTTCAGAGCTTCTTCTTCTTCAATCTATTCTTCTTCTTCATCCTTATTCTCTTCTATTATTTGTCTGTAGATAGTCTCATCTAGTTCAACTTCACTTATCTCAACTGGTCTATGCATATCTTCATCAACTTTTACATTTTCACTCTCAACAATCTTCCTCAATCTTTTATTGAAGCATCTATAAGCTTTGCTACTAGTTGAGTATCCAAGGAAAATACCTTCATCACACCTTGCATCAAAATTTCCTAGGTTCTCATCATCTCTTTTAATGTAACATTTGCTTCCAAACACCTTAAATTACTTCACAGTAGGATTCTTTCTAGTCCATAGTTCATAAGGGATCTTTGTGTTGTTACCTTCAATCTAAACTATGTTAAGAATGTAAACAATAGTGTGGATTGATTCTCTCAAGTATACATTAGGTACATTTTATTCTTTCATCATAGTCCTTTCATCCTCTTGCACAGTTGAGTTCTTCCTCTCAACAACTCCATTATGTTGAGGAGTTCTAGGAGCAAAAAATGTCTCTTTATGCCATGCTCTTCACAAAATGTATTAAACTCAATCGGAAGTGAATTCCCTCCAATTCTATCAAACCTTAAACATTTGATTCATAGGTTCACTTCATTCTCTACCATAGCCTTGAACACTTTGAATCTATCTAGAGTTTGATCTTTCTCCCTAAGAAAAGTAACCCATGTCATTCTTGAATAATAATCAATCAAAAGCATAAAATACCTGTCACCATTGAGACTTCCTATTCTTGTAGGACCATAGAGGTTTGTATGAACCAATTCCAACATTCTGATAGTAGATTTCTCTTTTCCTTTAAAACTGCATCTTGTTTGTTTTCCCAACTAACAACTTCTACACACAGTATTGGTAGGCTTTGTAATTTTAGGTAGATCTTGGACAACCTCTCTTGAACAATCCTGATCAAGTTATCAAATTTTACATGTCCCATCCTCTAGTTCCATAGCCAACTCTCATTAACTTGAGATACAAGACACTAACCATCAACACCATTAAGCTAATAGATGTTACCATATGTTCTTCTCCCTATAGTAACCATAGTTTGGACCCTTTCCTAATCTCACAAGTGTTATACTAAAGCACAAGCTTGAATCCTTTGCTACACATTTGACCAACACAAGTTAAAATATTGTGCCTTAAGCCGTTAACATAATAGACATAATCGATACTATGTTTCCCATCAAAACTAATTGTTCTTTTCCCAACAATATTTGATCCATAATAATCTCCAAACATAACTAAACCACCATCATTCTTTTCAAGTTTACTAAACTCACTTTTATCTTTGGTCATGTGATTAGAGCAGCCACTATCAATCACGTCTAATAGTCTTCATCTTGTCTAGCATGAAAGGCAAGAACTAGAGTACTCTACTCTTCCTCTGTTCTTTGGAACACTTTCCCTTGCACATTTTCCAAAAGTTAGTAGATATTGATTTATTCCTAAGGCTAGAAACAAGCATACATAATCATTAATTCTCAAAAATAAGATTCATCATAAAAAATTCCAACATCTTCTCTAACATAGTACATTATTTTGAACTTCTTATCCTTTTTGTCTTTATTGTCTTTGTTCTTCTTGTGTACATCTCTATTTGGACATCTTGAAGCATAGTGACCAATATTTCCACAACTAAAACATTTAAAAGGTAACATGCCTTTGTACTTACTGGTACCTTTCTTCAATTTCCTTATAACATTTGCTTCCAACTCCTCTGAACTATCACCATCTGGATCATCTTTTGTCCTTGTAGCTTTCAAGGCTAATTATGTTTTCTCCTTTTCTTTTCCAAATTTCCTCATTTTAGATGCAATCAAGGTGCCAAATAGTTGTTCTTTAGTAAACTTCTTAGGATCATACACTTCCTCAATGACTGAGACCTTATCACTGTAACTCTCGAGTAAGGTCATTAGAATCTTCTCTATTATATCTTCATCTGCCAAAGTACCCCCTTGATTCTTAACTTCATTTGCTGCAATATCAACCCTCTGAAAACAACTTGCAATTTCTTCACCTTCTTCCATTTTTCAAGTTCTCATATCTACGCTTAGCTATCAGCTTCCTTGAAAATTTCACTCTATCATTTCCTTCATAGCGATCTTCCAACTTTTTCCAAACTTCATAAGCAGTACCCAAAGAAATAAATTTTGTTCACTCGGTCTTAGATAAATCACTATAGATTTCATATCTTGCTTTTTCATTTTCCTCATAGGTAGAAATATCATATCCTAAGAAGGACCACTTGTCTACCAACATTTTGTCTCAATAGCTTTCCAAGTTGTTGATGATGTTTTCTCAAGATAGCAATATAATATAAAATCCTATCTCTGAAAGGTAAATCTCTATCAAAGAAGCTCTCAAGAGATAACCCTGTCTCTAATGTCGTCTTGACAATGCATAAACAACTCGCTGATAAATGTGTGAAAAAAATGTTGGTAATCACAAAGGGACCTTTTACAAGCAAATGTCAATCTTTTAACTTATCAAATCCGCAATATGATGATACTAACTCCTAAATCTAACTCAAAATGATGAAAGAAAAGATTAGGGTTTCAAAGAGATTCCTAAATTTAACTACTCCTAAGATTAACAATGCAAATGATGAAATACTTGAAATGGACCAATCCCTCATAAACTAATTCCTACTTAACCAAGATAAATCTACAATCTCACAAAAATAGTGCAATCTTCTAAGGTATTAAGATTTTTAGATCATGAACATTCATCCAAGACAACCCAATTGCAATTGAAATGAATAAGTCTCCACAATTGAACTAAGCACAATGAATATAAAGGTCTAGGCTAACTTTGCAAAGCAACTAAAAATCAACTAGATGCAAAAAGTATGGACCAGGGATTGTTGCAAACACTTCAAGCACTAAATCATAAACACCATTGAATTAGATCTAACATATATATAATATCCTTGAGCAATTTGAAAGATAGAACCATAAGAACCATGCAAGATAAGTCAACACAAAAGAGATCACCAAAAAATCACAATGTCTTCAATTGTATTGAATCACCCAATTTCAGCAACAATTCCAATGTTCTATTACAACACTTGCTCAAAATGACCTAATTTCTACCTCTACTCTATTGCTTAATTTTCTCTAAGAGTTATCTGTCTTTCTATTCTATGTATCTATTTTATCTTCTATATTACAAATGAGGTGAAATGCCCAATTTATAGGAACCTCCAAAGCATGTCGACCAAGGGGGGGAGTATCTTGAATTTCTCTTATAGATTAAACTTCATCTCCAGAATTTCCTTGACGATCTAGCAAAATTCAGCTTGCACTCAGCAAAAACCACCATTAATAATATCCATTATAACACTATTACAACATGAAGATCAAGATTATCCCCTCATCAACAATGTATTCGTAATCCAAATAAATTCAAACGCAAATTGAAATCAACC
>VDFB02065376.1:0-19933 GCA_007258455.2 Sequoia sempervirens
ATACATTGGACCCTCAACCCTATACCCTTGGTGTGACTACAAGGGCATAAAAATTCAACTACATCTCGGATTTTGTACATTTTATGGCATAATACACCTCATTTCTACATTCAATCATCTACAAATTTTTGCATGTTTAAGATTTTTGAGTAAAAGATAAAAAAATGTTTTTAAAGGATAATATGAAGATAATAGTATGATCTTAAATTTGAGATTTAATAGCATTTGAATTAAATGGAATTTTTATCTTCTTTTCAATTAAAAATTGTAATATTTAATTTGTAAATATTATAAAATAAATAAATAATAATAAAATTTATATGTTGAATATTAATCATTATTTATAATTTATTTTTCACAATAATAATATGAATGGTTTGGAAGAAATCAAGAGGTAGATCTATTTTAATTAAAAAAAATCTTAGGGTGCAAGGAATCTAATGTAATATCACAATCATAATCACACAATTTTTTTAAATTATAATAATTAAAATCACAATTTAATGATTAAATTATATATTTAATTCATATTCATTTTAGTTTTATTTAAATCATAGTAATGAGACTTGGACTCAGCTCGAACTCGGCCAGGGTGACTCGACTCAAGACTCAGGACTCAGAGCCCAAACTTGGCGCAAACTTGACAAAATGAAAAAACACTAGAAATTTAGAGATTTTTAAGGATTTAAAACTTGTTTCAAGCACACTTTATTGAATAAACCTTAAAGACACAATGACATCATTAAATAGAAGCAAATTTGATCACATTCATAAGTATACATCGATCACATAAGTATAAAGTACATAAATTGTAGCTGAATTGTTGAAGGAAATAACACACACTTAGATATATAAATATAGTCAAATGTATACAAAACTCACGGAATATGAAATCCAGGACATCGAATGTTCCAAACAAATATGAAATATCAAAACAATAACTACAATTCTATGGCTCAAAGGAGTCTACATCCTTCCTACGAAGGCATCTAAGGTGGGTCCTAGATGATGTAGCAACTGCAACCATAGTCTTTGCTTGTGACTCCATGCCACCCTCACCAACATTAGTTGTGGATGTGTTTGCTCATGATTTAACCTCCTTTTTCATGGCTATAGCCTCAACCTCTCTATCTGCCTAGTCAACCCAATCAAGGTCCTCATCACTAACACAAGTATATATTGATCATATAAGTATAAAGTTATAAACACAAATTGTAGCTGAGCTGCTCAAGGAAATAACACACTTAATAGATATATAGTCAAAGACTTGAATGTATACAAAAATCATTGAATATGAAATCCATGACATCAAATGTTCCAAACAAATATGAAATATCAAAAGATTCAAAACAATAACTAGAATTCTATGGCTCAAAGGAGCCTACATCCTTCCTATGAATGTGTCTAAGATAGGTCCTAGATGATGCAGTAGCCATAATATCAAGTATCAGAGTGATTTCCCTAATGAGGTTGAGGGGAAGCTCCCTTTGTGGGGATCTAGGTGCAATGCCTCTAGTGGGGTCAAGGGGTAGCGCCCCTCACAGGGGTTTGGGGGTAGCGCCCCTTGCAGGGGTTGGGGGGCAGTGCCCCTAGTGGGGTCAAGGGGCAACACCCCCAATGGGGTCAAGGGGCAGTGCCCCCAATGGGGTTAAGGGGAAACACCCCTTGTAGGGGTTTGGGGGCAACGCCCCCGCCCGGGTCAAGGGATAGTGCCCCTCGTGGGGATCTAGGGGAAGCGCCCCCAATGGGGTCAAGGGACAACGCCCTGGGCGCGTGATACAGGGTGGGGTCGAGGGGCGGAGGCCCCACCACCAAGCCCAAATTAAGACCTCCAAAACTATACAAACCTTCATGGCATACATCATTTTGCATTTGCAATAAGTAAAGAAAACAAGTTTTAATTTTAAATTTCATGTAATTTTTTGCACTTTTCAAACCCTGCCTGTCGAGTCCTGCTGATGAGAATCGCCTGAACTCGGCAAGTCCAGCGAGTCCAGCCAGGAATTGGTAGGACTCAACCAAGTCTGAGTTCGAGCCCCTAGGACTTAGCCAAGGTGACTCACCGAGTCCTGGCGAGTCTTGTTACTATGATTTAAATAAATATTTTCCTATATATATTTTAAAATTAAAATTAATAATTGTTAAAGATATTTTTCATAATTTTATTTTATATAAAATAACATCAATATTTTTTAATTATTAATTGAATATACAAATTAATAAATTTAATAGATAATAGTAATTTTTTATTATAAAATCAGGCCTAACTGCCTCAAAACTGAAAAAGGCAACCTCAGTTTGATTGATTTTTCCTCCAACTCGCCCAAAACTCTATCCACACTATTTTTATCAAAACTGCTTTTAGAAATAACAGATATTGAGATAATTTATAGAAACATTATCTCAATATTGCTTTACAATATCTTGCAGCTTTGATTTTTACAAAAAGATCCCACTCTGATTTTGATTTGATTTTTTAAAAATAAAAGGTAAAAATATGATTTATTTTCTTGAATTTTTCCAAGTATAATACCTATCTTGATTTTCTATAAAAATCATAAAGAAACTAAGGCATGAAATTATATGGTTTTTATTCAAAACCATAGGAAAACCTAAGGCATAGAACAACCTAGGAACGATGAGCTAAAGTATTAGTCAAGGCACTTTAATTGTAAATCAATGTGATAAAAAGATAAGGTTGAGCTAGGGCAACATGAAACCCTAACCACAAAACATCAAATTTCCACATTTCTCGCCTCATTTTGCACTTTGTCATTTCTAGAGAACTTGGCACACAGCCGCCATGGAAAGTTAGGGTTCGAGCCTGAAAATCAAACATTTCATGCACTGCTATGTTGATTTGGTGTCGATTTCCTTTAGGAACTTAATGGTAAGTTGTTTCTTCTTTGTTCTAAGTCATTTCAACTCCATTTTTGAAGGATTTAAAGGGCCTCTAAGCCACGGCCATGAATGAATTTCTGATGCATTTTTCTATGTTTGTTTCCTCTGTTGATATCTCATTACCTCAGGCCGCCATGGATGTACTTGGCTTGAGTTTTGAAGGCCATAGGCATGTGGGTTTTGATGGTTCCTCTCTTCACACAAAAACTAGGTGAGTTTCTATGCTTTCATCCTGTGCATTCTCTTCTTAAATGAGCTCAATTTGAGTGTGATTTGAAAGAAAAAGTTTGTCCTCTGTGTGGAAACAAAAGAAAAAGTGTGCTCCTCTACCCAGGCCACGGCCATACCATTTTATTTCCTCACTTTCTGCAGAAGATAACCTAGTTTCAAGCTCGACCCATGATAGCAAATTATAATACTTATGGAATGGAGAACTTTCCTGCATTTTGTTTACTATTTTTGGGGTTTTGAAAACCTTTCATGGTTGCGGCCATTCACAATACCTTCTTCATCTTCTGGGTTGGTCTTCTTCCACTTGTATTACTAGACCTATGTTGTCAATACCACCTCATAACATTGTATCACCTTGATTTTCACTATTTAGATAATCTTGAGACTCCTTTAAAACAATCGTACAAGCTTGATATGACTAATCATGGTGATGTATTGGAATGGTACAATCAAGAGTTTGATCATTTACCTTCAGAAAATTAGATTGTAACTCTTTCATATCAATTGGAATAACTTCCTTCTTCACTATCCATGATTTTTTGTTACTTGTTGGGTTCATATTTTCTTGTTTTTCCATCAAATTAGACTAATCTAGCTATTGTTGACCCCTATTTCAAGCTGAGAATCAATAGTAGACTGAAACAAAAAAAATTCCACTTTTGTGTTAGCAAAATGAAACCTAAAACTCAACATGTGGAAAGAGTCTTCTTGTTGATCTGCATTCTCAATCTGAATAATTAATCATAAATGAAACTTAAATAATTGGAAGGGTAAAATGAACCATGAAAACCACATCCAACCAATAAAACAAACTCATACAATAGCAACAAATGAACTTCTATTTGTATTGATTCAAAAAAATTGGCATTGTTTCAACAATTATTTTTCTTTTTAGTCCTTCCTTATCTTTTACAAGAGAAAGTGATTGCATTTATATAGAGAGGCAAGTACATTGAGTTTACAATAAAGGGTGAGGATTAATCCATCACCAAAGGCTTGAATTTAACAACATTTAATGTTTGTGGTTGGGTTGTTACAAACACAATTTTTCTTTTGTATTTTAGGAAAAATACAAAATTACAACTCTGAACCTTATACAATTAAGATGAAATAGCGCCTTCTTGATAAGTCTTATAAGAAAAATCATCTTTTCACTAAGTTGACAAGTCAAAAGGAACATGTGGCATGTTCATGGAGGAGAGGGATACATTTCTGAACTAGTTTGCTAGGAACATATGTGAGCAAGGATTGAAACTAGACATATCTTCTATGTTCAACAACAATCTATTCTTTGTTCTTTTTTGCATTGTATTGCTGAATTCAAGGATCACAAAAGAATTTAAAACCTCTGATGATATTTTGTTCCTACTCTTGAATGTTTAATAAGTCAAAGTATGGAATATATCAAAATATTCTTGAATAGATTGGCCATTACCTCAATGAAGCCAAGAATGCTTGATATATTGGTCCATCATATGTTTCAACAGGATAATAGGTTTCTTTTGAGGCTTCGAAAAAACCATTATTGGTATATATAGGTGAAAGGTCAACCTCATGGGTAGCACAATATTTATTCTATCATTTCTTTATAGAAAAGGAAACTCCTTTAAATTGCAAAGGTGATATTTCTTATGAAAACCTTAATGACCACCTTTTATGAGAAAATTAGGTTTTAGACAGATATCTAGAGTATCAACATCTTTTTTACCTTAAAGAATAGGGATATCTACATTTACTTGTACCATGTATGGTGTTTGGGCTCCAAATATATATGAATTGGTAAGTCAATAGGAATCAATGGGATTGAACATGCTTTAGAAGTTGACTGAAGTGATCAATTATCTTGACAATTTCCTGTGTGTAATGTTTCTCCAAATCACCACTCTGTTGTTGTAAAGCACTTGATTTCATCATCTGAAACATCTTTGAAGTAAACATCTCTGATATGGATTTGTTTTCAATTTGTTGAGATCATGAAGGAACGTAGGGTGAAGGGTCATCAATTTAGAGACCAAGCTTCTTGTTGTTATTCCTTGTGTCAGTGGGCATACAAAATGCAACAAAGGTTTTGAATGAAAAAAATTGCTACCACTAGGTTATGATATATAGTGAATGCTTGACATCATTGTGAACTGATGCGAGCTTTGATACCACTGATTTGGGGCCTTTCATATATGAGGGACATGATATTCAAATGGAATAAAATGTATTATAGATAGAAGATGATGTGAGCTTTGATACCACTAATTTGGGGCCCTTCATATCCAAGGGACAAGATTTTCAAATGGAATCAAATCTGTTATAGATAGAAGTAGATGTAGAATGACTAATGTGAATATCAAATCAGAGTGCTTAAACAAAGAAATTACAAGAATAATTTGATGCCACGCTAGAAGCTTGAAATGTAATCTCAAAGTTATATTATGCAAAGTTCTATGCAATCTTTGATAGGTTGGACGTAATGCTTATTCATGTATGTCTGCTCTTTAGTAGAATACAACAATATACCAATGCGGTAGAGAAAAGGATGTCATGTTAGTTACAAGAAATGCAATTGCTTGCCTACTGTTGGTTCATATTCCTTATGTCATTTTTTAGAAACTTTGTAGAATATCTGTATGGAATAGGGCTGACACTATTGGAGCTGTGCAGTATAGAGCTTTGTGGTAAATATTTTCTTGAAGCTTATAGTAAAGGTGGTAATATGGCATAGTTCATTGTTGCATTGTGAAACAATCATAGTGCTACATCCTCCTTGATCAAATATGTTTAGAATCTTAACCATATAATTCCATCAAGCTCCTTGCAATAGCAGAAAGTACACCTCTTTTTAATTTGAAATTTCCCCATAAATAATCTTTTTATGAAGTTATACATTTCTTATGTTTACGTGTTGCTAGAAAGTGAGTTATTATTAAGTAGTTGACTGGTTGACAATAAATTTTTCTTATGTTTACATGAGGAGGTGAAGGCTTTGGCTTTCTCTTGGTGAAAAGAGGAATCCAAGCTTTCCTGTGTTGGGTGGAACAATCTTAATAGGATATTAATATGTTTTGTATAGGTTTGTGTTGGAAAAATGGATCAACAAAAATTCTTTCAGCTGTTCACTATTTTCTTTAAGCCACTAGAATATATTTTTACAACATAAAATCCTATAAGCATACTAATTGAAACTTCAAGGTCAAGTGAACAATTTTGTATTAGATTTCTGATTTTGGAACTTGTGAACATTATGTGGCTGAGAAAGCTTTTCAAACAACTTTCTTATGTTGTGGAGCCAAATAGTTACCATGGAATTACTTTTATATCTACAGAGAAATTCATTTTCACATTATGTGGAAAATCAAGCAACGGGTAGCTGGTATGTAAAACAAATGTTTTTTTTTTTCATTTTTCCTTTTCTATACTTACGATAATAGCTTACCTAGCATTTGATCATGGTTTGTAATGAATATGGCTGGAGAAATAGCAATTAGCACATCTACCATTCCCATATTTTATAAGTAAATAGCCTAGTATGTAAAACAAATGTTTGTTTTTTTCATTTTTCCTTTTAAGTAATTAGCACTTGTAGCATCGTGACTCACTTAGCACTCCACACTTTTATGCATGCTCAATTCTTCAAAGGCTACATAACTCCAAAAATTCCACTCCAAATTCAAACATCTATACCAAAGATAGAAATCTAAAACCGTTTCAAAGATTCTTAAAGAGAAGTCATTGCATAAACTTAGAAAAGCCCTCAAAACACTATTAATGAATTTAGACATGTCATGCCACAAAAATGAATGTGATTTTGTCTCAAATATGGTCGATGTTGAATGCTATTGCTGCTCCAAGGCACTTTGACTTCTTCCTTAGACAATGAGATTCCCTCAAGACATGAATGTGGTTATCATAGCTCTAAACACTCATTTCAGCATGAAGACTGCATCAATGTGTAGTAGAATTTGTAAAGCACTTGTCTCTGATTATGAATGTTTTAGATTGTTACATATAGTCATGGTCAGATTCTCATGATAGATTCCTTTGAAACTTGTGACAGGTATGTATTTGAGGACCAAATTGAGTTTATCAAGGAATTAGTACTTGAAGGAGAATAGGTACTTTAACAAATTAGCTCATATACTGTTGTTTTGAATTGTATATCAGATATCTTCTTTTGATTTAAATAGTAATAAGATATATGTTTCTTGCTTTGGTTGATTGGACTAAACTTTAGAGAACAAATGGAAATTTTTTTGGAGTTTTATATGCATTTTTGTAAGACTTTTTAACTTTACAACATAGATTATGTATTATTCACTTTTGATTTTTTGTTAATTTTCTCATTATTGATGTTTTATCCTAAATGGTATATCAAACTCTAGTTTCAAAATCTTTTATATGAGGCTACCCCATAAATTAAGCATTTTCTTGACAAATCCTGAAACTCAAGATTGATTTTATTTTTCTCGCTCCTCTCTTTTTTGTTCTTCCTAATTTCATCAGACCAGCATTGACCTTCTTGCCTCCTAAAGTTTGGACCACATCCATTACCTCCACATAAACCTGACATCCTTGGTCTTCTTGGTCTGCCACACCATGATATGGTTATGCAAATGAAACAGCAAAGTAACGCCCTCTCTTTATTGGTTGGAAGAAATGCATGCTTAATGTTTTTGATACATGATATCAACTCTCTCTCTTCTACTCATGGTTGAATTTTTTCGAACCATTATGGTGGGCCTCCAAAGTTTTAATATTCATCTTTCTTCCTTCCACCAAATGTCGCATATTTTTACTATCAAGTATTAGAATTGTTGCATGTTTACACCTCATTGGAATGACATATTAACTGTGAACTTTTTAAAATTTTATTATGGTATGTGTGTGCACTTTGATATGATGTAGTATGATTATGTGCACTTTGATATGATTATTGCATGAAATAAATAATAACTTTTCATTTTAAATGTTTTTTTTTGCAGAACATGGATCTTCTAGAAGATCAAGATGATCCTCATGATATAGATCTAGAATATGTTGGTTCTAGTATAGATCACATGGCAGTGGATGATGATGTAGATACGTAATATCAATTCAAGGCCTATGATAATGATGATAACAACAATGATGATGATGATGATGATGATCATGATGGTGATGATGATGAGGCAATTGTTGGTAGTAGCTAGTGGCATTCATGATCATATAGATTGCATCATGGATCATTATTGATATATCATTATGATGCCTCTCTTCATGGTTACTATCATATGTATCATTTTCATGGCCTGTAGTACCATATTATTGACTTGTATCATATTGACATGTATCATAAATTGACTTATATCATTTGGACATGTATCATCTTGACTTGCATCATTTTGAGTTATATAATTTATCATTTTTACTTATATCATTTGTACATGTATCATTTTGACTGTGCCTATTGTTGGACATGTATCATTTTGACATGTTATTGATCTACTGGAATATTTGACTTTCATTTGTTTTAGTTATATATGATGATGATCTTATCAGTATTGACTTGTCAATTTATATATATTGAAAGTGGTCAATGATTTTTGGATGGATATTTATTGCATATGATGATTTTAATTTATTGCTCATGATGGATGATGTCAAATTCAATTAAATTATAGATATTTGACTCACTTGTTTTAATTATATATGATGATCATGTTATAATAATTATCTTGTTATTTAATTATATTAAATAATTAAATTACTTACTCTAGATAATCATATGAGTTATTTCAAGAGGTATGCTATATTTAATCAATTAAACTGAAATAAAACATATTAAATTAATAAATGGAAGCAAAACAAGAAGCATTTTTAGAATAAAAAAAGGAAGCAACAATGGAAGCCAAACTAGAAGAAAACAAGAAGCAATCTTGGAAGCAAAACTTGGTATTATCTAGGAAGCAAAAATAGAAGCAATTCAGGTAGCAAACAAAGAAGTAATAATGGAAGCAATTTTAGAAGAAACAAAAGATGCAATAATAGAAGCCAAATTAGAAGCAACAAAAGACGCAAAAATGGAAGAAAAGCTAGATGCAACAAGCGACGCTATATCGGAAGCAAAAATGGAAGCAAAATCAGAAGCAAAATTGCAAGCAAAATTGGAAGCAAACCTGGAAGAAAAACTAGAAACAAACGTGGAAGCAAAATTGGAAGCCAAACTCGAAGCAACAAAAGTCGATGCTAAATCTGCCACTAAATCCAACATTAAATCTGACACTAAATCTAGCTCCGAAGTGAACATACCACTTTGTGCCAAGTTTTCCCAATTCATGAACTCAAATGCACTAAAATATGGCGCTATTTTAGGTGCTAACTACCTATTTTGTTGTAGTGTTAACACAATCTCCTCCAGCTATCTCACACCTCACCTCCGTTGTTCCTAATAGTGAAACATGTTGAACACCTAAAATATTGAGAGGGGGGATGAATTATTCACCTATTCATTAATCAAACATGCATTTCAAAAACATCTCATTCAACTGTGGTAAAATGTAAAAGTAACAATAAAACATCCATTAAGCAACATATAACACAAGAACACCAAACGTATGGAAAACCCCTGTGAAGGTAAAAACCACGATGTGGATTAGCTCACGACATATTAAACCAGTTAGAACATAATATACCGGCTCACCAATTAGGTGAATCTATCATTCTGAGGACTTGTATTCAGCATAGAATGGCCTACCCAATAGAAAGAAATATGGAATGACTCACTCACCAGCTGAGCTGGAACTGATTACAATGATCTATTAACGCGTGCCTAAGAAAGTTCCAATTAAGCTTTGAAAACTAACTTCTTGCCACTTCACCTCATACTGCATTCTTTACTTTCTTTCTTTTGCATCACATTCGCATACACTTAAATCATCTTCTACAATAAATTAACCTTCTATTTATATACACACATCTACCACAAAATGACTAATATCATCAATTAGGTCATCCTAATTAGATGAAACGTGTAATGTACTATCAATGCCAGCTCAAAACTTCAACACACACGCCATAAAATAAATAAAACTTCTATAACACCTAAAATAGTTGCTTTATACCAATTCCATAAATTTTCTCCTAACATGATTCAACTTTCATGACCCCAAAACCCTTAGGTTGGCACCGCACAACAAAACAAATGAAGTAAGCCAACTATTCAATCACAACTCGACACACGGACCACCAAAACACTTGCCACTTGGAGTGCACAAACTTCTGACATATGTATTTAACACTTCCTCAAAACCACAGAGCACAATATTCATCTGCAATGGAATGCAGAGCATTCCAATATGCACTCTGCACTTGTAACTCTATCACAACTTAGTTGATACTCTGTCAACAATATCTTTAACTGCAGAAGACATAGAACCTTGAAACTTTAGATCTAAACACCTTCACCATGTAGTATGAACACCTAAAACCAAATGATTTTTTTTCATAATGGAGCAATGCAGACCACAAAACTGTTCCTTTGAACACAGAATATGCACATTAAGACAACCAATTCTTCAAAACATTTGGTCTTCTCCGTACCAACACTTTTGCATGTCTACAATGGGTTGCCATAAATTACAACACCATACACTATCGTGCTCATGTTTCCAACAATCTCCTCCTTTCGCATTGATGGCAACATACTTCTCCAAAACTACTCCCCCTTTGACATCAAGGGAAAAGGGTGCCAAAAAGATACTTCACTTCTTTACTCCCCCTTATTAATATATTTACATCTAAGTAACTCCCCCTAACAATGTCATCCATCACCAAAAATGATAAAACTTGCACTGCAACACTATCAACTACTTCTGCATATAGGTCCCAAATTCATAAGGTTGGATAGTCTTCCAGGTGCTAGGGGTGTCAAACCTGGGAAGAATATACACAACCTATATTTAGGTTTGAAAAATGAGGACCAATTATTGAGGTGAGTAAGACCTCCTTCACTTATGGATCTTGTAAAACAAGGGGGTTTCTATAAGTTGTTACAATAGATATCACCACAAAAGCACAACACCCACCTTGACACGAACCATATCCATTGCACAATGCACCCCTATTTTTGTTCTCACTTCGTGCTTACATGATAGTTTGGGGAGATCAAGGTCAATAACCTTTTAAAAATAGATGATCTACCAAATGAGTGTCTAAGAATGTGTTTTATGATAAGCCCTTGTGTTGTTATATATTCAAACATGGCAATGAGAATAATATAAAATAGATAAAACTAAATAGATGTTTATAAATTGATTTATTTTGAGTGTGTTGAGATGATGGGGAGATGAAGCCAATAGATTTTTTTTTTTAATTTAATTGGGAAATAGAATCTCTAAATTCATACAAAAGATGTAATAACTAAAACCAAAGGTGATACCTTAATCAAGATACTACAAAAGACCATTCCTTTCAAAATATGCAGGAAATTTAAGCTCTACACATATATTCAAAAAACAATAATTGGTTGCAAAATATTAAGGTAGTCTACTTAATAATCCACTGTCATATATAAAAATTTATTATTTCAAAAGATACCCTACAAAGGCTTTGTTGATTTTAGATGAGTGTTGGACTAACTAAACAAACACATCCAATTCTGCATCGCCATATGCCTGTAGAGAATCTCTTGTACCAACAATATTCATGGTGGTCAATAGGTAGATATAGTCTATAAAGGATTAATGGAACATTTAAAACCTTTGGGTTTCATTTTCATCATTAAAAAAATCATTAAAAACTCTCCCCTTCTCTTTTGTCAAAATTTCAAGCCGAACACGAACCTTGTCACATTTTTATATAGTTTGTGGACCTACAAACTTTATGAGATTTAGAACCTAACAACTTTTCTTTCTTTAATTCCTCCTATATTTTTTCATTCCTCTTTTTTTATATCTTGTACCTTTTAATGTGCATCAGTATATTATACTATACTTTCTATGAACTTTGGAAACATGAAGAACCTTCTCCATCATTTGTCTCTCCTCAATTTCTCACAAAAAATTTCTTTACTGTTTACATTTTTAAGAGTCGTCCGCGTATGAACTGTGGAAGCTTCGTGGGCCAATGCCTTTATTTTTGATTAATCCCTACCCCTTAGGCCAAATTTTTGAGCTCTTCCATGGCTCTTACTTCGCTATTATTTTAGGAAACTGACCAAGATTTCACGTAGGCTCAGCTAAGAACAAGGGCAAGCCCTCAAGGCGAAGGTTTTGACCATTTTAGCCTTTTGATGATATCACCATGAATGGAGGGTTAAGAATGAACACAAGGAATGGGCATGGGTTGAAGGAGGAAAAGGAAGTGTAGGGAATGGGGGTAGGGTAAACTTGTGATTGTTTAGGCGAATGTTGGAAGAGATCGGGAAATGGGAAATAATGGGATTAGGTTGTTAGAAGGAACTCAAACCTCAAGACTTAGTCCCTTATTCCAAATTCCACTCAAAGATATGTGATCTAATAGGAAAGAACTAGGGAAGAGGGTCAGAGTAGGAGCAAGGTTCCAAAGGAACCTAGAACCCCAAGACTTGGTGGACATAGGTTCCAACTCCACTTGAAATCCCACAAACGAAGAAAATATAGAAACTAAGGAAAATGCACAAAAAACTAAGGTGTTTCATTGAACACATAGTTTCCTCAACTCATGGGGATCCAAAAAGGAACATAACAAGGCATACTTAGAAAAAGTAGTAAGGACTTGGTTCAATTTTATAGTTTTTGATGGGGTCCCAATAGTGGCTCTAGTTGAGGATGTTTGTCTCTTGAAAGCATAATTAGAATCGAAATTAATTATTTGGGAGTATATCAAAAACATAATAGCACAAACAAGGACCAAGATAAATACACCTCATTATGGTAAACATGGGCCATGATTGCTTAGGGACAAAATATAAAAGATAATTTATGTACTCACTACTAAAAATGATTCATTAATTATGAAATTAATGCTTTAGATGTTGACCATGTATAGGAAACTCCATGAGTTCTCTAGCTAGGGTTATAAGATGATACACATTTATTTCATACCTCTTAGTGAACTCATATGGACCAAGCCACAAAGGTTCAAAATTCTCATGCTTTTTTATTCTACAAGAGAAATAAACTGTCGATCTAGAATTTCCTTAGCAATGTCTCCTAATAAAAAAGATACTTTATTGCTTTTTTTTAGCAAAATCTTCTCATGCGTAGCTCTCATGATTTCACTAAGGCCTCTACTTTATTATTCTACAAGAGAAATAAATTGTCGATCTAGAATTTCATTAGCAATGTCTTCTTATAAAAAAGATGCTTTATTGCTTCTTTTTTTAGCAAAATCTTCTCATGTGTAGCTCTCATGATTTCATCTAGCTCTATCAATTTCAGGATCCTCTGATAGATTGCATCATATTTATCTTCTTCAATATCATACAACAATTAATATAAAAGAAACTATAGGTTGATCATTAATTTGACTTATAGTCCATAGACCAACTCAAATGGGCTCTTGCCAATAGCCCATTTGAAGGTTATTCTATTATCCCATGTTGCATACTTCAATTTATCATCCCACCTCCTCTTATTTATGTCCAAAGTCCTCTTTATGATCTTCATGAGGCTCTTATTGGTGGAATCATCATGTCTATTGCTTTGATGATGATAAGGTGATGGTTCAATCAAATTAATCCTTCTAGAGACACTAAATCTAATTATTATATTACTAATCACAAAGTCTACTACCATAATAGATGTAGCATTATGAGTATGAATTGCCTCAAATCACTTGGTAAAGTAGTTAGTGACTACAATAATCCACGATATTCATTATTCGACTCTCTTGAATATCTCCAATAAAATCTATCCCCTATTTTTGAAAATGAGCACCAATGAGACTACCATTATGGGGAGTGCACTTGCAAAGTTTAGCTTACTGAAAAATATTTGGAAAGCATCATATTTTCTTACCATCCTAGCTACATCCTCAAACAAGGTGGGCCACCAATATCCTTCCATAAGGAACTTATGGGAAGTGGTCCTATATTTTAAGAGTCCCCCACAAACACCATGGTGAAACTCATTCATTATTTTTTTTTTCTTGTTGCTATTCTAAACACTTGAGAGGTAGCACATCATGGTTCCTCCATATTAGATCACTATGTATCTTTGGTATTGCAAGTTCAATGCTCTAGATAATAATATTCATCTAATATGGGTAATTCACGTTATTTTTAAGAAAATCTAACATCTCCTGTGGTTGGTGGATAGCACTGCAATTGTATTCTCCAAAACAACCTTACAATTGAGAGAACTGTTTTTATTCAGACTGGAAATCTGAAAATAAAAGGAACTGTTACAACAATTTAAACTCCGTTTTCTAATAAGAAGAGTATACGCAGGGCTGTTGATAAGATCGCTACTATTTCTAGGAAGAGCTTAAGGAAATCCGTATTCTATAATCTATTTGTAATCGATTTAGGAAAGCTGGTGATATTCTCACTTGTACATGTTCAAATTGAGTTTCAAGGTGGGAACAGCAAGAAGATTATCTTTTCTGGGAAGACTGGTCATAAAGTTTTCAGTCATATCCAACTCTGAGGGGTCGCCATTGCCTTCCAAAGTCCAGTCAAAGCAATGTACCAGCTGAGCCAACACAAGGTGAATGTTCCCCATTGCAAGGCCAGCCCCAGGGCATCCTCTCCTTCCTGCACCAAAAGGAAGCATCTCGAAATCGCGCCCTTTGAGATCAATATTCTTGCCTATAAATCTCTCAGGCTTGAATGCCGAGGGATCTTCCCACACAGCTGGATCTCTTCCAATTGCCCACACATTCACGATAAGCCTCGTCTTCTGAGGTATAAAGTAGCCAGCAACAGTGCAATCTTGTCTGGATTCATGTGGAAGCATCAAGGGCCCTGCAGGGTACAATCTGAACACCTCTTTCACCACACATTGCAGGTATTCCATGCCAACAAGATCGGATTCTCTCACCATGCGGTGTTTGCCTGCTATAGATTCAATTTCTACCTGCAGCTTCTTGACAATGTGTGGGTTTTTCACCATTTCACTCATTGCCCATTCTAAGGTGTTGATTGTTGTCTCCAATCCCCCTAAAAACATGTCCTATCAGAGGGATCAAAAAAATAAGTTCTTAGATGAATATAATTGAAAATTGAATAAAGGAAACCCTTCCATTTTTGGCACTGAATCAAATAGGTAAATAGCAAAAAACAGAGTTGAAAAGAGTAGAGTCCAGGGGAAAGGCAGACAGAGGGAGAGAGCAATACAAAAACAGTTGCTTTAATGTGTTCTCGAGTGATGTTCATGTCGTTTTTATTCTGTGCCATCTCCAGAAGTACGTCAACCAAGTCCTTCGTATGGTCTTTCTGGTCCTGGTTTCCCCTGCGCCTGCGCTCTTCTATGTGTTCATCTATAATCTTCTCCATAACTGCGTCAAAGAAATTGTGGGCCTTCTTCATCTTGCCCTTCACACCACTCAAATCATCAATCCAAGCAAGGGAAGGAATGAAGTCTCCAATGTTGAAAGCTCCAATCATACTTGTGACCTGCTGTACCATTCTGTTAAGCTCCTCGCCTGCCAAATCATCATCTTGAGAAAATTTAGTGCCAGCCAGTGTCCTCCAGATTATAGAGGAGATGAGAGTTGCGATGGTCTTGCTCACATTAACAACCACTGTGCCATGCTCGCTCTTCTCCCAGATGGCTTTCACCGCCAGAGAGACTTCCTCCTCTCGCACAGACCTGAAACTCTCAATTCTCTTGGCACTCAGCAACTCCATCACGCAGACTTTCCTCATGAGTCTCCAGAAATCTCCATAAGGAGCCAATCCCAGATTCTTTTCATTATAAGCTACGTATTTTGCAGCAGCAGATTCAGGCCTGTTGGCGAAATCCAAATCATGGGTTTTTAGAAACTCTTTGGCCATCTCAGATGAAGAGACCACCACAGTAGGAGCAGAACCCAATCTCAAAATCATAACAGGGCCATATTGCTTAGCAAGGTCGCCAAGACAACGGTGGAGGAGCCCCTTCAATTGATGCATGTTTCCTATGATGGGCCAGGCCATTGGCCCGGGTGGCAATCTAGATGCTTTTGCATTTCTCCTCTGCAAACCTAACAATTTGTACAAAAACCAGAAACCCAAGATTGTGAATAATGTGGGCATGAACAGAGACTCTATTGCAGGTAGCTCAGGAAATGGGAAAGCCATTAGAGCAATTTGAGTACAACTTACAAATTGCAGTTAGAAGGAAAGATTTGTGTCACTTCCCATGCCTTTCCTCAAATTTATAGCCTCGCCGGGGCTCTTGATCCCATTGAAAAGGTCAGAGTCTAAAATTTGCAGATTTTAATACAAGTTTTGGAGACGTCTAGGTAGTGTTTATCTGATACGAAATTTGCTCAACTTTACTGGATGGTGACCTTGGTTATGAGTTGAAATTATAAAATAAAGATAATAATAACAATTTTGAGGATCCATGAATGCTTTGCGATTCAAATGGATATCTTGTTAAAATAAGATTTTTTTTTAATTTTTATTTTTATTATTATTATTTGGAGTTAATGATATTTAAGTTTATATTTTAATATTTTGAATCTTTTAACATCTTATAAGATTGAGGATTCAATTGTGTATGTTTTTCAATTGACCTTTTTCAGTATTTTCAAATTAATTATTTGAAATTTTAAAATATTAATTTTTTTTTTAGTAATTTAAATAAATTTAGAGGCGAAAGTAGGAGTCAAAGTCATTGTCTGTCTATTTGTTTTCTGAAAAATTTATCCCCTCTAAGTTTCAATTGCATTTGTTCTAGCCATCAATTGTATTCTACAACCACATGTATTGAAAAAGAAGCACATGAAAAGTTGTATGCATGACTAAACCTATAGACCTTAATTATACTTTTAAGTCTATAAATGATAGACACATGATGTTGAAGGTATATATCTCTCTATTGATCTTCTCACTAACCTTTCCCTTGATTGCCACATTACAATGGACATTAAATGTTGTCACCTTGCCAATTAGTACCATTGTGACAATCACATCCTTGCAAACTTTATATTTTCAATTTGTGTTAACACTTGATGTCCTAATGTAATCTGGACTAAGGCAAAAAAACTAGCATTGAAACTATAATTATACTTGATGTTTTGAATGTTTGCATGGATTCAATGATTAAAGTTATAAATTTAATACTTTTAATCATTAACTGTTACATTTGTTGAGTAATTAAAATGTTATGACTAAATTGGTTCTATTTTGGTTTATGCCATGGTTATATTTATACCTATATGTTATCTTTTGGACTAACTAGGTACTAAAATTCTTGTGTTGATATGTGTGTGAGAAATTTTGGAATGCTTTTGTAGGTGAAAGGGTAACAAAGAAAGCTTAGCAATTCTATCATAAGAATGATCATGATCCCATGTAACCATGCTTCTAAATCCTTGAGGATGAATCACAACTAGATGGATCACCAGACTATGAATTCCTTGCTAGATCCAAGTTGTGTACTTGATCCTTAGCTAGTCATTGCACTTTGGAATAATAGTCGATAAAACCTCTTACCTTCTCTAGGACGTTCTTTAAGATTTAGTAGTAGTAGGTCAAAGGATTCTCTATTTTTACTAATTGAGTGTCAACAACCTTGCTCTAGGAATGGGCATCTTGATCTCAATAGACTACTACATGATGTAAAAATAATAGAAAATATGATTTGAATGTGTTGGCATAAAAATAATAAATATAAATACAAATAGTTACTTATATAGGTAATTATTGAATTAGTAATAATATTAAAAAGAAAAGGGAAAACATAAAGGAAATGTTGGAAAATAAGGTAGAGAAATGAGTGGGGAAGGGTTGACTAGAGTTTGGGAAAGTTAGGAAGTGTGATTTAAAGTTGGGCATGGATATAGGGAGCATTCTAAAGGTTTACTTTGCCCCAAAATCAATGTTGCAAAAATAATGTTCATAAGTTTGTCCCTTTTTATTTATGGTTATCTAAAACCTTTAAAAAAAATTGATTCATCCTGATGCACACTCCTTGCCTACCTACAATGTTTTAATTTTGGTTAATCTTACCTTGATTATCATATGACTATACAAAATTATTACATGTGTATAAACTATAAAAATATAAATTATTCTAACTAAATGTGCATATATAAAATTTATGCAAAATAGGAGTTAAATCACTCTATCTCAAATTCATTGAAAACTTGAATACAATAACACCAATTGAATGATTTCCTTGATCAATTGCATAAAAAACCATGAAATAAACCATTTTATCTTAGAGGCATCATGGGTGAGAAACCAAAAATAAACAATGTTGGGCTAGATTTCAATAGTCACCATGGTTTAAAGATCTATTTTCCTTTTGTCAAACACTTAGACTCAATCTGATTGCAAAATAAAATTCTAAGATGCAATTTTATTGTTTCAATTATGTAAGTTTTTCCAACTTGTAGAGTGATTCATAGACTAAAATATTTTCCATATGGTAGATTTTTTTAATTAATGGAATGCTTTGTAGCCTAATATATTCCCCTATGTAAGAGTTGTTATTTTACTACTTCCTAACATGAGTAGTGTCATAATGCTAAGAGTAGTTGGATTGAATTTATACTCAATTCAAAGGCCATTTTGGATGACCCTATTGACCATTAATTATTGTATGTTGCTAATATTTTTGAAGCTCCATTGAAAGATTTCATAAATGATAGGAATTCATGTCGAGTCATATGTGAAGCTTTCTTATATAATTATGGAATAATTGAGCAAGGTTTTAGCATTAATCATGTGATGTATGCCATGCTCAAAATGATAAGTAATAGTAGGTATAAACAAAGGGAAACCATGCAGAGGAATTAAAAATTAATCATGAAAAAACATGTTATTTGTGAACCTTATTGTTGCAACTTGGTTGTCATTGATGTCAAAAGTTCTATGAAGAGTGTTGTATTATGGTTTGTTGGTTGTCAAAGTCTCTAACAATTGCTTCACATTTCTTTGTTGATGATGTCTTGCTCCTAAGGTTTGGAGGATAGTTTTTGTTATGTCAAGGCATGTGTGATCCGAGTTTCAAATCATTTGAGTTATCAGAAAGGTGTTTTTGAGATTGGTAGATTGAAGACTGTGTTGATTCTATGAGGAGGTTATATCAGAGGTGTAAAGGTTAGCTCTACATATCTCTGCATTTTAAGATATGGTTGTGTAGGTCAAAATTTATGTTCATTGAGATGTGAAGGTATTATTTCCAAATTCTCATGGCAATAATCCTTCCGCAAAGAAAGTTAGAAATGATAGAGTATTGGATTGTATTGTTTGGAGATTGGTTTCGATGTTTGTTGGCTTGCACCAGCTTGTTGTTGCATGAAGGTTTGAAATGGATGTATGAGAGTGTTCATGAATATCATGTGATGCTTGTTGATGTTCCACAAAGTGGGTTTTGGCTTCTTCGGTACAAGTTGTGGTCTAGAATGAATTTTTTGTTGGTTTATGCCTTTACTGAGGCCAACTAAGGTATGTTGATGGTGTGCACCACAAGTTCAAGTTTGTGTGGAGCTTAAGGAGTGTTTGAAGGTGTTGTATTGGTCATGACAACTCATTTGGGAGAATCACAAATAATGTTTTAGCATTCTTGTGTACCGCCAATGGATGTGAAGGCCGACATGCTACATGTTACATATTTTCTTATTTATGCCTGACCTAATTTGTATTTGCAAAGTGTGTGGATGATGTTTATAAAAGATAAAATATGTGGATATTACTTTG